>CAKLNU010001112.1:600000-782500 GCA_922788865.1 Poeciliopsis turneri
GACAAATGTATGTGCAGCTGCTTGAGTGTTTGTCACTAGAAATTATAAATGTATGAATTGTGCTCCAAGGTACGCTTAATATTCAAGTTTGATGCACTTCATGTACCTTGCTGACACTTAAGTTTCGTCTCAAATAGTCTTGCATATAAAAATGAAATCAGTTTGACAACAATTTCAAGTAAAAAGTAGTGATTAATGTAAATTGCAAAAAGAAGGAGAATTTGATTGCTACATTATTTTATAGTTAAAAATACGACTTACTGTTCAGCAGGTATGTAACCATCACGTATGGGGGTGCAGTCCACGTCAGCCACCTTCACATTACCCTGGATCTCTCTGAAGTCCAGGCCAAGATTTTCACCACGGATAGTCACAAGTGTGCCGCCTTCCCTGGGCCCGCGCAGAGGGTTGATCTGTTGGGATCCAAACCTTGATTATTTCTATAATTTTTCTCATTTAAACATTTAAAACAAAAGTGTTTTCTGTGCAATACTTTGCAGAAAATGTGAAAACTTTATTCTGACAAAGTTTATATGTTCATACCAGCGAGGATGAGCCTGTTCTTGTCTGTCTCTTAACAGGTTTTCCAATACAGTTTAAATCTTCTCTTTCTGTCAGTTTATTGTACAAAAGCATTGATAGCACAAACTTTTCACAATTTTTAAATTGAATGTATTTCATCTGAACTTAGTTGTAAAGAGGAAAATAATACTAAGATAAAATACTAAGCTTGTGCTTTTCATGTACAGTAATCATCTAAACATTTTACTATACAGACTTTTATTTTCTCTTTTACCCCTAAAACAATCAACTGGAACTGCATGTTTTGTGAAGGTTTATAATGAAATAAATTATTTTGGTCAGATAGCAACCAAATGTAAAAAAAAGTTTTAGTTTGAATACTTTTATTGAGTCTGCGACAGACTGGCGACCTGTCCAGGGTGAACCCCGCCTCTCGCCCGGAACGCAGCTGGTAGGCACCAGCAACTCCCGACCCCGTTAGGGAGAAGGGTGACGGAAAATGGATGGATGGATGGACTTTTATTGAGTAGCAGATGAGACCTCATCCATTTTGTTAATACAACTGTCAAGTTTTACAAAACGAATCAATATAAAAACCACAACAAGACGACTATGACACTGCACAAAATACCAAGATTGCAAAGTTGATAATTTTTAACTGAAATTCTGAAGACAATAAGTACCACAAGCATTCTTAGCTTGCCACAGTAATTACTTCCCAAATGCCACGAGCATTTCAGGAGCTCTTCTAAAAATGCACTGCTCATTAGTGCTGGATTGTGGAATCAGTGTATTAACATAGGACCTATTCAGAACCAATAGATTCCTGAGGTGAGCAATTAAACCTAATAATTAGGTTTGATTTGTTGAGCTTTCAGGGGAAAAGTGCTAATTGTTTGTGTTCACACATATTCCAAATAAAGAGACAATTAACTACAAAATAAACACTACAGAGGGTTTTTTTAAATGTGTATTTCAAGTTTACAACAGTCAGATGAACTCAGCTCAACGTAGATCCTGACATTGGGTGATATCATCTCAGTGATCAAAACTACCTTTTGGCTAGCCAGTGTGCGTGTGTGTGTGCGCATGGGTGAGTTCACATCATCAAGCCTGTCCAGATGGATAGATGTTACAAACGGAGACAGAGTAGTCTGTCCCCATCAGTCTCTGCCAAGTACAAGTCCTCCAGGCTGCAGACCGGAGCCAGCTGCAATGGCAGCTCTCCCCGTTTCTCAGCTCTGTGTATATGTAGCAAAGTGACCCCCCTGTGGTTTTCACATGGCAGGTAGAGTGCTGAGCAAATGAGTGGGTTTATCTTGGAGCACAACATTAAGATATTATAGAAACCTACTCCATATACTGAAAGTATCAAAATAATTAATTACTATGGTTGGATTATTTTTAAAAAAATGTCGTGGAATAAAACAACCTTAAATAGCTGAACTTGGAGGGATATTAAGCTAAATTTAAGCCAAGTCATGAAGAAGTCTGGAGTCTGCCAAATAGGAGATATTGTTAAGAAATTGTTCAATGCCTCTGATTAATAATGGTCCCTACAGATTTCTTGATTGAAACAAGCCATTTGGGAAAGGGTTGCAATACATCCAGTTAAAAAAATTGTACACAATGCCTTGTGGCTCCCAATTCATTATAAAATACATTTGACTTAAGAGGGTTGACTTAAGAGAAATAGAAAGGGAGGAGAAAAAGAAAAAAAAGGAGGGAGGCAAAATAGGGCTTTGATTAGATTTTTGACTTTGACAAGATAATTAACGGTTTCGTGGGGCAAACAATCACTTCTCCTTTTGTTTTTATCTTGATATGCGAGTCACTCTCTTATTGTTGGTGGAAGATGTCATTATGATTTACTGCATTATAATGCATTAAAGGCTGGCTAGTCTTGGGAAAGTCCTCATTCCACACTGCTCAGTTTTTATGGGGGAGATGAGAAGGCTGCAATATGTCCCGACTGCAGCCTCAGGGATGCAAAAAGACATACAGTCCCTTCTCCTTCAATAAATCCACTGCTTTGAGTGAAAACAAACACTGCAGAGCCCCAGTGATAGACTGAAGCAGACTGGCTTTACTGCTTTAAGAGGCACAAAGGGTGTAAAGCATTTTTTTTCTCTTTTTGTAAGAATTCATACGTTTTATTTATTATTTTTTAGTTTTCTATGTTAACATTATTTGCGAGCATGTGAAACTAAAGTCCAATTCCTTCAATTCAGTGTGTGAATTGAATTGTTGCATAAAGAGAAAAAGCAAAAGCAAAGTATTTTTAAGGTTTTTATGAGTTAGACCAGATGTGTCAAACTTCACTCCTGCAACTTCTAGAGGTTTTCCAGGGCCGACACAGAAATCAAACAGCTGAATTATCTCCTTAACATAGAATCAAATTCTAAAAAATCTGCATGATTTTTTGATTCAGGTGCCTTGAAGCAAACATGCAACTTAAAGTTGCTCTGTAATTGAATTTGAGATCTGTACAAACACCAATACATAATTTGATTTCAATATAAGCATATGTGCCTCGGGTCTTTGTGGTTTTAACCTGATACATGAAAAAAAACAATATTAATATTAATGCTTTTGTAGTGTTAATTAGGCCAGTCACTATTTGCCTGACTCTCATCATTAAAGAGTTCAGAGTATGAAGCATTTCTCAGAAACAGAAGTTATAAAATTCACAGAAAAGCTACATCTTCAACCATTTTGAAATATTTGAGCTGGTTAAGAAAAATGTGAACACTGCCGTATGTGGAATGACTAAACAGTTTTCTGAACAGTGGATAAGAAGCTTGATGTTTCTTATTCATGTTTTGCTTTGAAATAAAACGTGCTGCGCTCCCAAATGCTTTATATGAATTCTGACCACCACTCGCCATTTTAAACACACTTTGCTACTTTTTGGGTATTGTTTTGTATGACATGCATGTTTCTCCTGGTGTTTTTGTCTCACCTGTGTGATTTTGGGGTTGGTGCATTTGCTGTTGATCCCGTTGGGCTCGAGCAGCTGGTTCTCTGGGAGGAGGCAGTGTTGCTTGAGGGTGCAGCGGTTCTCTCCTTTGCACCAAACACACCCAAACAGTGGGTCTGCTTTCAGGCATAAACCGCAGCTTGCTCGCTGAGCATCACACTTATAAAGATGAACTGTGCAGTAAGAAATAAAGGCAGACAAAGACAATGTGGAGGGAAGGGAGACCAAGTTATTCTGGAGAAATCACTTAAAAAAGGCTAGACCACTGTACACAACCTGAACTCTTACAAATTTCTCATTATTCCTACCATCATCATCTCCATACACTCGCATTCCCTCCTGCCTTGCCTCACCGGGCTTCCTACAACGCTGTCTCCTGCCTCTCGTCACCCACCACGCATTTAACATATCATCTCCATGGCAACAGACCAGCCATTTTCTCTTTTAATTGCCATTAGATGTGTGTGTGAAGTGCCCATCAAAAAATGCCCCGAGAGATGCTTCCTCCGCAGGCAAACAAAGGTAGGAGGCGGTTTAAGAAGTGTTCTCCATTTCAAGCATTTCCTTTGTAACTTTTGTTACCTCTGATTCTGCATTCAGACTCAATGATTTATTTTAGCAGATGTATTTTTCAACACAGACACATGTAAACACAACCAAAAAGCCCTACAAAGTTTGCCTTGCAGCACAGTGTCATTTTGGCATATGATCCACATTTCAACAGTAAGTTTCATGAGTCTGACTCCACTGCCTTTGGAGAAAACAAGGGGTTGCCTTTCAGAGAACTAGAACCTGCCACATACTGATGTTTTCCTGGTATAGCATAAACTGTTTGCAGTAGTGAATTTACAGTGGCCAAATTGAACAAGTGCAGCTCAAAGGCACAATTCAGCAGCAAATCTTCATTTCACACAAAAGCAATCAGGATAGCCCACAGTGTGTTGTTTACTTCCTGTAAATACAGGAAGGGGAAATAAATTAGAGGCATTTGTAGAGACTGATCATTTTTAAAGTACAGGTGAATTTAAATAAATGACCATACAAATGATTTCAGTTATTACATTCAGAAAGCCAAGTTAATACATTTTGCAGATTCGTTACACACGAAGCATTAGTTTCACCCTCCAAATTTTTATGATTATGCCTTACAGGTAATGAAAACCACCAAATTCAGCTCCTGAGAAATATTTCATACAAAATATCTTTTTACAAAAGAGCATGCACTGTAACGTACATCCACTCTCTGTTTGGTTCAGGCTATTATTGCACTACTCATGCTTATAAATGTAGCATCAATGACGGTAAGGTAAAATCAAGTTTACATTCTCCACTTTATGCTAATTTTTGGGATTATTATTAACTATAAGCCATATGGATCAAAACTGACAAATAAAGTACCTCCAATATATCTATCGATGTACAGCAAATTTCTATATTATTGTCTTTTTTAATTGGATTTATAAAATAAACTTTTAAATGATACAATTTATCAGGACGCACCAATATATTTATTTTTTTTGTTTTACACTGCTGTACTTTTCCATTAATTAGGCTACAGCAATAGGAGTGTGGCAAAACTAAGAAGGAAGGCAGTAAGGACACAGAAAATTTAATCACAAAAGTCGTATGGAAAAATAAGAGAGAGAAATAATAATATTGCAGAGAAACAAAGAAAGTGTAACCCAGAGAGTTAGAATAGTAATTTGCAATGCAGCCATATAGGAAAAAGACAGACAAGGCAAACAAAAAAACAAAAAAAAAAAGCTGAGAAAAAGGGAGGATGTGTTGAAGTTAAGCACTCTTCATGGGAACATCAGGAAATAGATGCTTCACCTCAGCACACCACCACCTGTTGCTATGGAGACAAGCTGCAAGGGCAACAATTGGGAGGCAGCAGACCCACTGTATATATCTTGATGCAAGTTTGTCAGGAAACCACGTTGGACTAAGTGTAAAGTGAATAAGTTGGTGAGCAGATGTGTATGCATGATCACACCAATGCCTCCATTTATCTGGACGCTCACCTTTGTTGTGGGCGGGGTTATCAATGCTGAAATCTCCGTTCCAGATGACGGTCAGCTCCACAGGAAGACTGCTCATTTCCATCCCATCGTAGAAATACTATAACCATGGCAACCAGAGAAGGAATGAGTGGCATTGCAGGGAGAGAGGGAAATATTTATACAGTGTATTATTTCTGTGTTCAAATGCCTTTAGTGCCCGATTTCCTCTTTCATCCCCAAAATACATCAGCAACAACAGGTGGCTTTATATTCAGCAAACACACACACACACACACACACACACACGCACACACACGCACACACACACACACACACACACACACACACACACACACACACACCAGAGAGCGTTCAAAGATTAGATTATTTTTCATTTGGTTCTGTATCGCCAGCAGCATGAGAGGTTGGTGCTAGAATCATAATTTTCTGCTAAATTACAGTTTCTCTCTTTCACGGCTCAATCAAACTACAATGTTTGCCCTGTGCTGTGATTACACACCCAATCCCACCGACATCTTGACACGCACACATTAACACACACACATGCAGAGTGATGAAGATAGACAGGAAGATGGAATGTTATTGTATCAACAGACGATTAGCATCAAGACAAGCAAAAAGCCTTTTATACTTGCTGTCAATGCATTATTCATTGAAAGGATGGAGCCTCAATAAAGGGGAGACATAGTTAGGCTATTGTCTCATATAATCCCTTTCTATTGGAAAAACTTAACTTACCTTTTAACAGTGGAAATATCAGTGAAAGGAGTACAAATTTTGATGGCAAATATCAGGAGTCTTTACTGAGACTGGTTAGGTGAGAAAATGTGAGCCATTGCTGATGCTAATTCTTACCGATGTGTTTTGACATTGCACTGAGGAGCTGTTAAAGCGCAGGGCAGGGACTCTGTGCTCATTTCCCTGGATGGTTAGGAGGCACTCGTACCCCCTCTGCCCAGACTGTGGCTGGGGTAGGTTCTTGGCCCGCAGGGTGATGGGCTTTACCACATTGACTGGAACCAGTATCCTGTCTGCAGGCAGCAACTGTGGACAGCCCTGAAACAAACATAAATGTTGGGTTATCATTCATAATATATGAGTAATATTAAATTACTATGGCAGCATGTGTGTTTTTGAATATTGTACTAAAAGAACACAGTGAGACGCCTGACTGAAATATATTTCAGTGTAAGGATGGCAGCATGTTACATGAGAAAAATTGAACTCCACTTTATAAACTGCATATGTGGTCACAAAAAATACACTTAGAAACCTTCAACTTTTTAAAATCAAGATCATTATATGTGATTTATGCGCCAGATCTACACAAATCCACCGTCAACTGTGAATTTCTTCTTGAGATAATATCCAGATTGGTGGAGAACACAACTAACACTTGAGTGTCAAAATATTCATCTACTCCAGCTGTGGATCTTTGTAGCTCTTCCAGAGTTACTGTGGGTCTTTTGGCTGCTTCTCTGATTGGTGGGCTTCTCATTCAGTCTGTTAGTTTTAGGTGGATGGCTATGTCTTGCTAAGTTTGCAGTTGTGCCATACTCAATTTTCAGATATTGACTTGACAGTGCTCTGAGGTGTTCAAAGCGTTGATTATTATTCAGAAATTGTGCTCTGCTTTAAACTTTTCCACATTTGATCCCTGACCTATTTTGTACGTTCCTTGGTTTTCGTGCTGAAACATGCGTACTGATATTCTAATTAAATGACAGACCTGTTCACATTCAGAAAATGAAGGACAAGTCTGCTCTCTACTCTACTGATACTATCCTACGGATGGAAGCATCAATTATACATTGAAGCAGACACTTAAGGAATAACTTTAATATTAATTTGCTAGATATCCAAGATACATGTGTACTGAAGTTTTCTTGTGTTTTAAAAAACAAACGATTTCGTAGATGTTTCCAATATAAGTTTGCCTCCTGTCTAAGTAGGCTAATAAAAATGAATAACAGGCACAGAGCGAGGGAGGGATCAAAAACAGAAAAAAATATGAAAGGGATGTTAAAGGATGAACAGTCAGCATAGGACAAAGTGACAGGTCAACAAGTAAAACAAATACCATTAGGACAGCAGAATAATCTGACAAGAATACATCTTAGGTAAAATGGAAGGGGGGGCAAAGACAGGTAAGCATAAATACAGAACAACACTTCCCTGAACACGTTACAAAATGTTCCATGTGTTTTGCAGAAGAGCAGCAGACAGGGAAGAGAAGAGAAAACAGGCCAGCAGAGAGAGGAACAACAAAAGAAGACCCAAACTGAAAGCGGCAGGAACACCATTAAGCGCATGTGACAGGGAAAGCTTTAGTATGTCTAAGAGAGAAGTGCAAAGAGGGTGAAAAGAAAGGGAGCAGATAAGAGAAGCCCCCTAACGGATGGAGTCGGGGAGGGGGAGGGGGAGCGAGAGGGGTTGCAGCAGAGCACACGTTGAACTGTGCGATAACACTTGTTTGAAGTTCATTAAAAGCCACTTGATTTGGGTAGGCTGAGTGAGTGACTGACTCGTGAGTGACTCAATCACGTGGTGAGAGAGCCGAATGCTCTGTGACACCATTCACAAAGTCATTATAGATAAATGACACACAGAGGGGGGTGAGTTCAGCGGTGGAGGAGAGGAAGGTGGCGGTGACTGTGTGTTTGCTCTTCCAAATCTCATTTTCCTAAGAACGAAGGGTCATATTTGGAGAATGAAAATGAGCGGGAGAGCAAAGAGAGATGCAATCCATTTTTAATCACATCTTTCCCAGTTAATAGACATGAACAATGGGGACAATAAATCTGATCTGGTTTGTGGAAATGAAAACACGGAAAGCACTGGAGTATAACTTAACCCAGCGCCTGAGTGGAATCTCTAAGACACAGATCTACAGCAATAGTGCTGATCTGATGATGGGACTGAATTTTACGCACACATGCTATGATAAAAGTGTGTAGGGGCAAGTTATAATAATTTGGTTTCAAACATACAACAAACTTTGTTTCACATAGACTAGTATAATATTTTAGCATTTTAGTAAAATATGCAATTTGAAATAAAAACAGTAGATGATCCAATTGCATTTTATTAAAAACAATAAAAAGCAATTTTAAACTGTTAGATTAATGTACAATCGATTTTTAGTTATACAATGGATAACACATTTATTGTTACTTGTTGATTTAGCTACATATTGCTAGCTTAATACACTAATATCACTCCAATATTACTTATACATAATGGAAATAATTGTCTGGACTGCAATAAATGTTATTTTATGTACATTCAGGCTCTCTATGCCTGTAAGATGTTTATTGCAGCTCAAGAAGGTTTCAAACATAAAGAGTTGGTAAAGTCATTAAAAACAACTAAAACTAAGTGGTTTCCTTGCCAATATTTATCTCAATATTTTTGTGTGCAGATAAACTGACCCTTTACATAGAAATGCTTCATACTTGCATACAAAGTAAAACCAAAGCTTCAGAATTATATTACAGTTTAAGGAGGAAAACCTAGCCAGTAGCCATAAAGTCAGACAAATCAAGCCTTGAATAATGTTTCAATATGGCAACATGTCTGGAGATAGAAAAACATCTGAATATATTTACTTTGTGGCTACAGATCTGAATCCTAGCATATCTGTGCACACACACAGAACACACACATTTTATTATAGTTATATGTCATATCAGCCTTATAATTTCAAGGCTGATATGGCAGCCTTGAAATTATTGGTGTCCCCATAGACACCAATTCAGAACTGCAAAATGTCTGCATGCCAAAAAGCCCAGTTAGTTTTTGTGAAACAAAAAAAAGCACAAGGTAAAAAGCATAATAAAAGTTTTGATAACTGCATATTTTTTTATGTGCATTTCTCCGTTTCATTACTTTGGTTTCTGTTTGTAAATAAAAATAGAAAATAAGATGCACTGAAACAACAGCATGTGAACATTTTCAGCCTTCACTTTTAAGGCTTTAGACAAACAAAGATTGCATATCTTCATCGTTGGCTCAAAATTATGACATCGCTCCATGTTGAGATTTATGTAGATGTTTAGCTGATGTAATGTGCACAGTTTTATTATTATAATTCCCAAAATACTTAAGTGCAAACGCCCCAAGAGTCAGTGGTTTACCCAGATGCCTAATAAGATGACAGCACTTAACTTAAATACACTTAATATCCCACTGCTATATGGCAAGAATATTGTACATCTCAATAAAAAAAAAATTAAACTCTTATAGATTAATGTACATATTCATGCCAGAGTAATTGACAACCTATTGTACGGAGTATTATTAAGAGGAAGATGAAAGACTTCAGACCCTATGAAACAAACAGACACAAGTCTGTTATTAAAGCAAACAGGACTTTCAATACACCTCACAGTTTGACTGCCTTCAGGTTATGCCACATTGATGCTGTTACTTATACAAAAGCAGCTTGACCAAATGCTAAGTCCATATACCTCACAGTATATGGATATCATTTTTTAAAACTGCAAGTTTTATGTAATATTTAATCTTTCATCTTTTTAATTACCTCTAAGCTGTAAACTTCAAAATTAACAGAAATACATATTTCCAACCCTGAAGGATCTCTTGAAACGTAATTGATGCATATTTTATTTTAATTTAACTAATTATTGGTGAGTTTTAAAGAACTGAATTCAAAACTAAAACTAAGGAAACATCTTCTCTCACGCCTTAAAGCTAACACATCTAGTAACTGTGATTTTGTGAAAAGTATTGACATGGATTATTTAGTAGATGTGGAAAACTGACAGAAAATGTTGGGAAGTATATAGTTTCATCTTCAAATCAATTTAATTAAACACAACTATTTATCTAAATGGCCTTTTACACTTGTGAGGGGAGAGATGTCTGCTACATGGTGACAAAACCTCTCATCCTCATTTCCTTTTAACCTTTCTACTTTCATCTTGCAGAAGAAAGACCAGAGAACCAGATTTGAAGAAAAAAGACTGAAACTGTGTCCTGTGAATGTGCATTTGTGTGAAGCTGTTGGTGCGATTCAAGCTGTAAATGTTAGTGACGGGATGCAATCAAGGACTTTAACTGGAGGACTATAAAGAGAAAAGTACCAGTAAATAGCATGGCTCAACATAAGCTCAGCATAGAGAGTGACTGAAAATCAAAGTTGTCTTCTATTTTGTCTTTTGCTCTAGTAGTAGCATCTCTCTCATTCTTTTTGCCTGATCCATTGTCATTTCCCATGTACATGATGTTTTTTGCCATGTGAAAGGTCAAATAATAATATAATGACAAACATTTAAAAGTTGCATTTTGCATTTGCTCGTGTTGTCTTTGATATTTAAATAATTGGATGTTCCTAATCATATATATACATATATATGTATAGCAGTCAGTGCAGTTCACCAATGGTTCATCCCTTCTCAATGACCAATCTCATGTTTCTTGTCAAGCTCATCACTGATTCTCGCTCTCCTCCCTACTTTTTCCCCGACTCCTTTTCTTCTTGGGGACCTACTTAGATCTGATAATTAGAGACTGGTGGGAGGTGTGAAGGGTGGAGATGTGGAAAGTGACAGAGAGTAGGAAGCGGGATGGGAGCTGCGAATGTAAAAGCCCTTGGCATAGTTTGAAGCTAAAGGGGGAGGGATGGCAACAAAAAGAGAAAAAGACCCATAATTATAGCAGCGTAAGGTGTGAAGATGAAAAGGATCTTAGGTTTTTAGATATGTATGTGCGCACCAACACCCTGTGATAACCTAAAGCTTCCCAGTTTCTGATTTATCATATATCTATAACAGAGCCTAAGGGAAAAACACTCTCCTCCTTTCTCTTTGCTAACTCTCCCTGCCTGCAGCTGCTCCTCCTTATTGCCATTACTTCACTTTTAATCTTAAATAACCTTTCAGTTGTGCTGTGTTTTTACTATTTTCTCCTAATGGAAAACTAACATTTGGAAAAACCTTCTTGTGTTGTTCAGCTTTGTTGTGAAAAAGCCTTTTATCTATCAAAATAAAAGTTGAGATAACAGTGCAGCAACAGCTGAAGTTGAATAAAAGTCAGAGTAAACAGCTGTTTTAGGTTTGCTGCCCAAAGAGTTTCAGCATAATTTTCTCTACAGGTCACAAGATTTCAGGGGTCTAATGTTTCTTTTCAACTGAGCGGTGTAGTTTGGTTCAGTGTGGATTGGTACACTATTATTTGATCCTAGGAAATCAGGAGAGTAATTCCACCCTCAGCTGGACTCTGACTGGGCAGGCAGGAATAAAAATGATAAACCTCTACACTCAATGTTCTGACATGTTGGTACGACGATGAACATGACACACTAATATTTTTTGTGCTTCTCACAGACAGTTAAATTTTCCTGACCCCTGTCAACAGACTTTGTTGTAGCTTAGCAGTATTGAAGCTTTGCTCAATGTACCTGCAACTGAAGTTGGCCCAGGAATGGAGTGATACAGGTCAGTTGTATGGTCCGCTTTTACAATGGAAACAGACAGAGTAGCGTAACAAACCACACCAACCTGTGCCATAACACTTATTGAAAACGAGGCATTAATGACCTGCAGCATAAAGGCAAATCTTATGAATAGGTTTAAGCAGTAATAAGTTTAAAACTGTTCTAAAATTCCCCAAAATATTCTTAAAATTAATTTCAAAATTCACTGATTGCCAGTACAGAAACGTCAAGGTTAATGGTTCAGTTTTATTACCTGAACAACTCCAAATTTCCTTTCTTTTACTACTGCTTCATTCCTCCATAATGTCTTCCAACTCTTCAACCCTCAGCTCAGAGGATAACATTGATTTCCCTATGAATTGAAATGAGGTAGTTCTCTGCACCATTCCCATCCAATATTGGCAGCGAACAGCTATTACAGTTGGCATTTAGCTTCTTTAATAAAATTATCCTGATCACCTGATCAATAAATTGCTGGTAAATAAACTTCATGACATTGATCACCGCCACACAGTCAGGAAGTAAATAATGCAAGGAGATGAAAAGTGCAGCATGAGCTGGGAGATAGTGAAATGAATTCAGTGACATTAATATTTTTGTGTTTTGTATCTCCCTACCAGCCGAATATATTAGGGAAAGACTTGGCAGCAGCTCAGGATATGAACATGCTGTGTTGTAGACAGGAAAAGAAGAAAGGGAAATATCCTCCTGTGGTTTTCATCAGACAAAGAGAATGGGAAGTGTACCCAGTTTTATCACTTTCTTATGGTGATACATTGTGTGCGTATTGTGGATATGGACTACAGTTTGAGGAAGACGGTAAACACACTCTGTACAGTGGATGAACAAGAACAACCAATTCATATGGCAATACATATAAGTAGAGGGTAACCCACTGGTTCCTTCATTAGTGTATTCAAGTTCAGCTTCATGAACAGTCTTTGTTAGAAAGCCAGAATCTCTATGTCCTTGAGATGTGCGGAGGGCAAACAGGCCAACGTCTGATCCATGTGCCCATATCGTTGCTGGCATGGATGAAACACCCAGGCCTGGCTTAAACTCCACCCTGCCCTGCATACTAACATCAAGCTCAAGCAGTGGGGAGATTCTGTTGGCCTCACTTATTAACATAGAGTTAAGGGATTATTGAGATCACTGCCTCAAATCCCTTAATTGTAATAGTTAACAAAAAGAAATCTGTGTCAGCAGAAAGAAGCGACCTCATTTCATTGCAAAGTTGACGCGTTACCTTTTGTGGGTGTGTGTGCATGTTTCTAAGCTTTTTATGCATGTGTCAGAACCATTATTTCTAAACAGCATGTAAAATCTGTCAGTAAATACATCACCTTGGAATTAAGGGGTTAATTAAAAGCAAATTAAAAATCATTAAGCCTGCATGACACCTGCTATTTAAATCCCTCTTTATTTATTCTTTTCTTTTAGCAAGCACACAATATGAGAGGATCCGTACATTATTAACCTGAGTAAATACTGACCACCAGTGTGTAAATTAATTAGAAATGTAAACCTGCAAAGATTTTTGCTTGGGCAAAACTAAGCAGACAGTTCAAAAAGATAAACTACGTGGAGGAAAAAGAAAGTAGTGTGCAGGTTGAAATGCTCAAGGGGAAGGAAAATGGGTGGAATAACACAATTGAGAGCAGACTGCTCATCAAAAGAAGCAATCTGGCTGAGCTTGTCTCTGCCCGTCGTATGCCGTCTGCCAACCCAGACATGAGCACTAGTGATCTTCATCATACCTCACCTCAGGCTAAGATTAACAGGCCACTAAGTCCCTGTACATCCCCTCCCCTGAAAGCCACAGTGAATTGGCAAAGTACAGGCAGGCTAACACTGCCACAGAAACAAATGCACAGAGCAGAATTGCAAATAACTGCATAGTGAACCCACAGTCTCAAGTCTCAGGCACATATCTCAACCTTCCCTGACCTCCTATCTTTTCATGAAGGCTCTAGCAGTAACTGAGTAAAATCTCCACATGTGCTCATGTGATGGGGAGTGGCTGGGTTGGAGGTCAGTCGCTTAGCGTGCCCCTTCCAGCGCACAGCTCGTCCTCTGCAGCAGAGCTGCCTAATTACAGCCGGCTCTGCTTCGGCGGGAATAGAACTGCCTGCCAATATTATTGATAATTCACAAAGAGTAAGCTGTTGCAGGGAATAGGGATGGGCATGTGAAATGACTCAGTTTTATTAGCTTCCACTGCCCTTTGAAGAGCAGTCAAAAGCAAGATATGCCAAGAGACTTGTGCCAGATGGAGGTACTACGACTGAGAGGTGTTGCAATCCTTTTAACACGACACTTTTTGCACATGAAATCTTAGAAAGATATTTCTTATATGTAAAAACATTTTGTTTTATTTCACCAAAGTCAATTTACGACCCACACAAAAACACATTTAAGGATAGTAAATATACATGAATAAGATCTGGTGCAAACAGCTCAAAAACAGACAATGGTTTTAGCCCCAGACCTAATTTCCTTATCCTCTTGCTTCCCTGGTCTACAGTGGGTAGGCTTGTGCACACTGATCCATTCTTGAGCTGTATAACATTTGTTTGCAATTTAGTTTTAAAACATTTTTATTACCCCAAAAACTTGAGAGCAGGCCATGATCTCAACATTAAAGAACAAAAGATGTCACGGTCTATCTAATCATTGATCTGGGAAATCATTTTCATGTGAGGGCCTGCTGGTGGGGGCTTAAGCCTAAAACAATTTAAGCTATTAAGAAGAAGCAATATTGCCTCGTCACAATTACTGATTGTCTTCCATTTCAAAATAAGACCAAATGCTTGAATCAGAGAAGCTTGTGTATTCTCTTATGTGAAATAGTTGAATATATGAGAAGCAAACACATTTTCTTAAAATTATTCCAGTTTCAGATCAACTGACCTCCGGATTCTTGACTCGGCCCTCCTGGAAGGAACAAGTGCGAGGGTCATGGGTACAGTCATGCCTAAATTTACACCAATGGCACTTGTAGGGACTGCTGACACAAGACAGACACCTAAAGATGGAAAGATATTTTTAATTACCAAGGAATATTAGAAAACAGAGAAAAGGCTTAGTTAATTTACTTGCAGTTGCAGTCAGAAGATGCATGCAGTCATAAGGAACGTGGTAATTTCTGAATTTTTAAAGTGCATTTGACAGCTTTATTTGGAAAGTAGAATAATTATGCAATACACAACTTCAGAGCTTATAAAAATGTATATTCTTTGGAAGTTTTGTCATATTTTAGATTTTCTGAAATCCACTCAAGGGTAACTATATAATTACTATGGAAAATTTTAGCTGAAACTTTGCAAGATTTATAGTTCTTGATAATTACTTCATTTTGGACTGAAGACTCAACTTTTAAACATGCGCTACAAAATGTCATTATGGCTGGGATTTTTTCCAAACTATATTGATTATATGTTTGGAATCCCTGATCTGCTTTCTTTCTTGGTAGAAGTCAAACTGTGAACTGATCCAACCCAAACTGTATAAATGTTGGTTTCTCTAAAACCAACATTTAACCTGTAAGAATATTTATGAACTTCTTAAAAATACATTCAGGTAAGAACCAAATTCTAATCTTTGAAAAATGCTCATATTCTAACTGTACTTCACCATAAAAAAAAATGGTGGAGTACAGTCAAACTGAGTGAAATTCATAATCAAAAGTCAAAAATGTGACTGATGAATGGATGTAAACGTCTGTGCAGAACTGTAATTATGTATAAAAAAAGAGAAAAAAAGATGGCTATTTCATGATAAAGGGTGCAGAACTATAACAACAGGCCTGCAGGTGAGTCTAAACTTCAAATGTCAAAAGAGAGAGAAGAAAGCTGGTGAGAAATGCTACATTTTGAAATCCCTGCAGAGCAATCTTTCATTCTGGAGCTCCTAAATTGGTACATGAAAAAAGTAATAAAACACTGCTGCAGACTGTGATTGAAGTGCATTTAAAAACAGCAGTAGACGTTGACTTACGACTTGTGCACGCTGCAGTTGTAGAAAACAAAACTGGCATTTGCAAAAGCCAGACCGGTCTCCTTGGACTTGAGATAGAGCTGAACAATCTGGTGGTCACCTAAGAAAAGTGGCAGATGGTCAAAATTGAAATAATGGTTTTGAAACACTTATCGAACAAATTGTTGATATTTACTGTATGAAAATGTATTCTATTAGTGCTCATCTGTTTGATTCTCCAATACAGAAGCAACAGGTGATTATCTTGTTGCATTGACACAGGATGTATCTTAAAAGGCGGGAATTAATGATACAGTTCTGTCAAGTTCCCCTTTTCATGGAGCTGTGCACAAAGTTGTGCATAGACATGTCCCTTGGGATGGGCAGTATTCCCACTGAAATCCCTTTGAGAACATTTTTTGACAAGTTAAAAGAAAAACATGAAACAGCAACCATGTGTACTTTTGTGCAAGTGTATCAACGAGCACCTTGTCTGTATTAGGTGTGTCTTTTTGTCTGGCACTAATGAAGGAGTTCATGTTTAATTCATCAGCACGTCTACACATCTAACTGCTCATTCTCTGCACTAGGTCTTTGCCTCTCCCTCTCATTCCTACTATCTTTACACACAGGTCTCTTCACTTCCCTCCACACTTTGACTCCCTGTCCCCAGTGTGTCTCCCTCCATCTCTCCAACAAAGAAGGAATCATTCATCAATCAGAGTAAAGCACCGGCGACAACGGATCTGTCCTAATTAGGCCACCTAAATGTTACCTTGAAGCCTGCTAACACTCTCCATCCTTCTTTCTCCTCATCTGCTGTGCACCCTTTTCTTTCTATACCAAGCTTTGACTAATGAGTACTAGTAAAAACAGAAGATGAAAGACTCAAATTTAAGAAGCATTTTTCTCTCTCTCCCTCGCAGAAAAACATATAGCCCACATTTGCCAGTCTGGGCAGCAAAGCTTTGTGTGTGTGAATGGGTTTCGGTGTACATATTTACACATTTATGTTTGCCTTATGGCAGTATTACCAGCTTTACACGTGGCTGACACAGCAAACATTGAACAAATGTGTGTAATTCCCAGAATTTCAATGTCAGATGTGCATCTTTACATGGGCACTGCCTGTTTGTGGCTTAACAAGTCATACATTTGTTCACAGCAGCAGATATGAGGGGGATTTTTCTTTTGCTTTGTTTCTGTGTCCACTTGTTAGATTAAAGAAAATATGAAGATATGAATTCACAGATTAAAGTTTTAGAGTTCAGATCCGACAAGTTGCAAGAAGTGTCAACCACTCACTTTTATTGACTTTTTTTGCCTGAATTATCTGAATTCAACATCTAAAATGGTAAAATGACCGACAGAAGATATAAAACATACTTGTAAATATATTCTTTTACTTGTAGCTGAGTTATATATGTTCTTGATAAATCTGCTGGATTCATTAAGGACGCAGTCCTCCGTCTCTATCGCCGATGGATTCGCTCACACTGGGTTTACGTGCACAGGCTCTATTTCCCTCCTGTACTACCAAATCAATAGCCCTCAACTTAAAAGCTGCATCATATGAACTTCTTCGTGTTGTTTACATGATGAGGAAGTATGAATTTGAAGAAATTTCTCCATTGTTCCTGCTATTATCATTTGATTATCCTATGAAAATCAGCACTCTCTTCTTTGATTTCCAATGATTTCCTGTCTGCTAAAGAGCCCCCTGGTGGTTGAAGAGAAAAGCCACAGTGGCTACAAACCGTATGGTTCAAAATGTGGGGGATAAAAAATAGCGGCTTATAGCCCGAAAAATATGGTTTGTATGTGTATATATATAATAAATTATTCCCTTTGGATCAGATCCATTTGAGAGACAAATGTTAATAAATCTACACACAGATTAATAACTAATGTTCATTTATTCTAAACACATCCTAAGGAGTTGCTTGAATGCTTGTTGAGTTGCTTGTGGTAATGAGAAAATAATCCTCTACAGATATTATATATATGTTTATCAAGCAAACATGAAATGAAATATCAAAACTGTGACAACATTGTACTTTGAGGAACAATGCATTTCCTGAGCAAACCTGCACCATTATCCATGCTTCTTACCCTTGTCCACAATAATTCGTGGCATCTCCTTTTCAGCTGGCGAGGAACACTTGATCCGGTTTCCTTCTACCAAGCCGTTCATCTCAGCCAGGTCCTCAAATGTGCAGTTAACGCCTGCTGAAAGTTCTGGGACATTATGGGCTTCCAGCACCAACTGCAAAAGCAATGGAATGAGAAGATTGTTAGGAATGAACATATTAACTATTATTCTTATGTGAACAAATTTAATCTCCAGGTTGTTGGGGATATGGAGAAGAGATTCAGAAGATGATCCAGCAGTTTGTTTACATCTTAAGAAGAAGAAACGCAAGAATGAAGACACCAATATGTGCATTTTGAACAAGAAATCAGTGGTTTTAGAAGAGTAAAACCACTAAATAGTGGAAGGTTTTTAAATTCCGTCTTTTACAATTAAAACACACCAGCTATGTTCAGGACTGAAGAAGAATTTTTGAATTCAATTTAAGAAACCAGAGAAGACGCTGCAGTCTACTGAAGAGCCTAGGATAATAATAGAGGATTGTCAACATTGGTTGAACCAACTGTTTGTTTGCAACCTGCAATCCTAAAAAAAAGGAGTGTCTTTACTTAAAAAAAAAAAAAAAAACCAGAAACAAAAAAACAACAACAAAGATACAAGACATCTTGTGACATTTATTTAAGTTTAATTCTGTACTTGAAGTATATGTTACTAACGTTTTGAGTAAAAAGGAGCTAAAATTAGTTAAGACCTCAGTGCAGATCTTGGTAGCAGCAGTTGAATCAATGCAGGGTTAAAGAAGAAGAAAGCAGGATGAATTCAGATGAAATAGTGCTTAGACGAGAGGAGAAACAATCTACTAGGATCACTGAGGAAACCAAATGAAGCAGTGAACCATTAGGCAAAGGCTTGCAAGCACACAGGCTCGCGGTCTGTCACAGAAGAGAGCATTCTCCAGGATATAAAATATGCTAATTCGTCACCATCATATGAAAATGCTGTATAAGCTCCCCTGGCACCTCAGGAAGAATGGCCTCATGTGAAGTGGGAAGGAAGGGAGAAACAAAGTGTCCTTGCACAAAAGAGAGGAAGACGTTGAGGAAGTTGGAGCAGGGTCAAGACCACAATATACATATTGATGAAAAACCCAGTCTGTAAAGAGGGCTATGGTTTAAACACTGATTTCAGGTGTAACCAGGAGAACACTTGTGATGCAACACTAAAAGCTGCATCAGCAGCACAGAAGGGCTGACCTGCACTGTTTTTATATTGCTATTTAATGAAAAGAAAGCAGCAGATGCATAGCCATCTGCACTAAATCCCACATAAAATGGACAGTGAATTCCTATTCCCGTCTCTTCTAAATACTCCATCCATCACCTTCCTGATAACTTGCTTTTATTTGCTTTTCTTTTAAAGTGGTAAACAGCCAGACTCATGGTCTACTTTAGTGCATTTGGAGAAAAATAAAGAGAAGAAAAGATAAGCCTTACCACTGAGAGAATATTTTAGAAACAGCATCCACTAAGCATGCATTTACACACATAGCCTTTTGTGGTTGGTAAAAGCCATTTTGTTTCTGTAAGCAAGGAAGTTAAGTCAGAAAGTCATACATTTGCCTACATAAGCAACCTTGAAATACTAGTGAATAAACTGCTAGTAATTATGATTCTGAAATATATTCAGATTACCTTAGATCTACAGATATAGAGGCCTTGGTGGTTTTGTAAAGAACACTTCTTCAATAAACGAAACCAAAGTCAGAGTTATTTCCAAGAAGAAAATCCTATGAGACAGACTATAGGAAGGACATGTCCTTGCTTTTAATCAGAGATTCCTCTGCCGTATCTTTCCAAACACATTAAATAACCCAAAGGTCAAGTTGTGGCCACTGCCTGTTTGGCTGAAACCTCTGCAGAGCATTCAGCGGAATGGTAAATGTGTGCAGAAAGGTTAAGCACTCAGCAGCATTGCACAGGCACCCATGAATATTATTAGACTGATGCAGAGGTATATTTCTGACAATCAGCAGCTCACGTTTGACCTTCTGAGGAACGCAGATGAAAACAGTCCTTCTGGTCTGGGAGAACTAAATGAAATATTCACCTGATTCAAAGTCAGTTCTAAAAGACCACATGAAATTAAAATAAACTAATGTAACAAGATCAATATTTATAACACTTCATAGCAACTAAAAAGGCTTCTTAAAAATGTGTCAAACTGTTAAAACAGAAATAAAATGTAAAAAAACAGTAGAATAAAGTAGAGTCCAACTTTGTGTAATTTAACTGTACTTTTTTTACAAATAGCTTTTTCTTACAGATAAAATTCTAAAATGTTTTATGAGCATTTGTAATTTATAATCAAGTTCTCCTTGGCCAATACAATCCACCAGATTAGGAAAACATTTACACATGTGCAATTTAAGCTCCCCTTATGTGAAAGGTTCAGACTGTTAGGGATTAAACAATTTAACTGCATCAACTATTTAGAATTTGGAGTTAGATACTTTTGCTCTTCTGCAAAAGCTGTTTGTTTTCTTCAGAAAAATGGCTTCTGTTCTACAATCCTGGTTAGACACCAACTACAACTCTAGATACACATATCAATATACCTGAACAGGTAAAAACTTGGCCTGCCAACTTACATTTCAGAGTAACGCCTCCAGCAGCTAAATGTGCTTAATTTAGCTGCCAGAAAAACAGAGCTGTGCTAAACTATGCTGATAACGATTGCAGCTATTTGCTTGAAGAGTGTTTCAGGAGCTGGGCATAAAAATTGTGAGGACAGGATTTAAAGGATTGGTGTTGACAGACAGTAAAATGATACAAAGCAGTATTGGAAAGTTAACACCATGTAGTCAATAGTACTTAAAGCCCCATTACAGTGTAGTACAAATTATGTTTGAGAGGGTGATATTGTGAATCTGCCAGAAAGGGTTTTCTCACTTGCGACATATTCAGCCATCATCACAATTTACTGCAAGGTGGTGCCGTTAAAGGAAATGCTTGAATGCTTGCAAGGAGTGTTTTCCTGCTGCATAAACCGATATATTAAATTGCTGCTAATAAAACAACAGAAGAAGTGCCTATATTTTTGTACAAACTCAAGCATTTTCCTTGAAACTGAAAAATGCTTAAAGTTTCATCTTTCCTGTTTATCAGTCACATTTAGTTGTACATCCACAATTACCTTGTTTACATTCTGCGAAATGGAATTAAATAACTTCTAGCCTAGATATTCTAGTCCAGGAAAATTGGGCTATATATTACACTTACTTTCTGTATTTTAGTATTGCATCAGAAAAAATAGGTTTGATATGCCCCACTCGGCTATTTTTGGATTAATATCCAGTGATTTGTGATGCTGTTTAATCTTGTTGGTCTGAAACTAAGCTGCTATTGTTTCCTGAACACACTTTCAAAGTGTCTTTCTTATTTAGCGTAATTCAATATGACCTCTACATATTCTAATGTACTCAAACTGATCCACGATTATGTGAGAAAAATGGCCTACAGCATATTGTCAGACATTTTCCTATAGCATGACACAAGCATTACAATGCTTTATAGTGTATAGGAGCTTGAATACAACATTTCCAGTACAATCCAATAATCTTATGTCACCAATCCACAAAATGTTTTCTCTTCTCTTTAGATCAGTCAATGTCTTCATTGGTAAACTGAATCATCTTCATTACATGTCTTTTTCCCCAACAATGGGATTTTCCATCCATCCATCCATTTTCCGTCACCCTTGTCCCTAACGGGGTCGGGAGTTGCTGGTGCCTATCTCCAGCTGCGTTCCGGGCGAGAGGCGGGGTTCACCCTGGACAGGTCGCCAGTCTGTCGCAGGGCAACACAGAGAGACAAACAGGACAAACAACCAGACACACACACACTCACACCTAGGGAGAATTTGGGAAGGCCAATTAACCTGACAGTCATGTTTTTGGACTGTGGGAGGAAGCCGGAGAACCCGGAGAGAACCCACGCATGCACAGGGAGAACATGCAAACTCCATGCAGAAAGACCCCGGGCCGGGAATCGAACCCAGGACCTTCTTGCTGCAAGGCAACAGCGCTACCCACTGCGCCACTGTGCAGCCTTCAATGGGATTTTCTGGAGACATATTAATACGCCAATCCGATAGATCAGTGGTCCCCAAAGTTGGTCCTCGAGGGCCGGCATCCTGCATGTTTTAGTTCTCTCCCTGATTTAATGCACCTGGACCAAATGATGGCTCGTTTGGTCCAGGAAGAAAAGGTTGTCACTACCACCCAGTAGAAAACTAAAACATGCAGGATGCCGACCCTCAAGGACCGATTTTGGGGACCCCTGCTATGGAGGTTTCCCTCCAATTTGTTCCCTTTGTCCTTAAACAAGGACGAAATATTTCTTAAAAACTGAGCAGCCTCACTGCCATTATTCTGAGCACACCCCTCCAATTACTGATTCAGTAACACAGAGTCGGCAGCACGTGCATCGTTAGAGCACAAATATTCTTGATTAAAAATTTATGACATGGTAAAAACTTGTCAAGAGTTTCTCTTTCAGAAGAAGTAATGCATGTGTTCATTTTCATCTACTCACCGTGACACTAAACTGGGACACTGATATGTTGTTTGGGTGGACACTTAGACGCACACACTGCTTGATGTCTGAAGCAAAGCGCCGGGGTTCTGATGAGCGCTCACATTTCTCCTTTCTGGCACACCTGAAAGGAAAGGGGGAAAAAACAGGAGGGGTTGTTATTCTGGGATGAAAAATGGACAAGCATCCGAATGCACATAGTAACCCGATCAAGGCTTAGTCTGTTCTACCTGTTGGCATCTGGTGAAAAAAAGGAATGTCCCAAACCCTCTCAGACAGGGTCTATTGGAAACATTTATCATATTTCCTCTCTGGAAACGTACCAACTACTGTGGGTGGGAGCAGTTGTATTTAAAACAAAGGTTGCTCTATATGTGGAAGTAGAGCCAGCCCATTGGGAAAGCGGTTTCCTGTGCTTTTGTGCAGCAACCTTAATAACTGGCATTCATGGGCAATGCCAAATGCAGGTGGAAAGGTGGATGCTAATGGGGGTAAGTAGGATAGATTACCTCAGTTCTTAATACCAAACCAGGTGGCCTGATCCAGTTCGTTACAGTGGTTTGAGGAAAAGGAGGGACAGAAGCTTTGTGCTTAAGGTGGAATTTACCGACTCTTGTTCTTAATTACAATCCCTTGTTGGACTGAAAGGGCATTCCCCATTTACACTGGAAGAAAACTGCCATTCATTCTAACCGCAAACTTTCTGTTGCAAGTATTTGCTGTATGTGTGCATTACAAGAAAGCATCAAGCTACAAATTTACACATGCATCCCTTTTTGTTTAATCCTATTCTGATTTAGTAAAAAATCTTACTGTACAATTAAGAACCTGGAAAATCTACGGAGGTCTAAAAACTTCAGAAGAAAAAATGATTGGCTGTAAGAGGCCACAATCAATGTAGTTGAAATGTGCCACAAGGAAACTTTCAGACTTTAAGGAAAGAGGATTTTGACCTGACAAGAGTATTGGGAAGAAGTTAAACAGCCTAACATGACACAAAGAAGACAAAAAAAATAAATTAGCAAGTGAGAGAGCTTGAGCAGGAGGACGACGACAGAATGCAGTGAGGTGAAAGAGAGCAAAAAAAAAGAGTTTAGATTTAAAGGAATACAGCCATTGTTGGCTGTCTGTGAAGCTTTTCCAGCTAAGCTGGTTTCAGTAGGGGTTTAATCGCTTCAGGTTTCTTTGTGCTCCTATCACTGGTGTCTGTGCCTTTCCTTTGTACTGATTTAATAGGAACATATCATTTGAACAGCCTCAGGCAAACAAGCCAAATATAAAAATCCACAAATGCAGACATTCAACAGTCAAGAAAGAAACAGATTAATTTCTTTAATATCATTGTGTGTGTTGTTTACACAGAGCTTCATTATAATTTTGCAATATAATTCTGAATGAACGTTTTGATAAAAAGTACATTTCAAAAATTGTCATATTGTAAAACTGTGTACATGCACATGTAAAACATTACTTTGTGTGAACTCACAAAGTTTCTCAGGAAGTTAATCGTATGACCCAACAAGTCTTATTCACAAGTACAATCTATCTTTCTAACTGTTTTGCACATTAATTATGCAATGCAGCAGATAAAGTTCTGGAAAACATTAAGGTGATAACATGTAATGGGCAATGTCATGTCAAATAAAAGCTAGGATAAAAGGCACTGTTAAAACTAAATTAAGGCCACAGTATGAATAAAATATGCAGTTACTTTTAAAAACATGTACAGATGCACTTAAAGAAACAAAAAGCTTCATTACTTTAATAGCGTCCCTCCACATCTGTGTTTATTTCATTTTACTTTTTGAAAGGTTTTTTTCATTCACCAGTTCCAGTTTTTTTTATTTCCATGCGGTTTGGTTTTTAACATCAAACAGAAAAAAGTGAATTTAAATGTTGATGCCTTTCCAGTTTTAGTTTTCCATACGAGTACAAACCTGAAAGAGATATCAGATGGCATTCTGATTCACAATACATGTTCAGGACTGATAAATGAGCTATGGGGTTTGAAGAAGGACATACAAGTTTATGACACCATCTGGAAGAGTCTACAGACCATAAACCAACAGGAACAGCTGATGATCCAGAAAAACCACCAAACAAAGTTGAAGAAGATAACGTTTGGGGTTAATCTCCATTTGAGTGAAAATAATCCTAGCCAAGGTTTTAAGTTTATCCATCTTCTTAGAGTTATATGTTTCTTTCACTAAGACAAAAAGTCTTATTGTCTCTTTCCCTTAAAACTGTTGGTTGTGCAAACATACAGTCAGTATTAAACTTTTCACTTTTGCTCAAAGCAATCTAGTCTTAAAGTACAGCAGATAAAAAACTAACACCCTAGTTCAATAGTGCATGCAGCCTTGTGCCCTATTCAATAGTTAACCATAAAGCCTCGCTTTAGCCTGGCTTTATGGTTTATGGTGGTCAACCTAGCTGACCACCAGGACTTATAATACACAGAGGAAAACCCTAAATAGTATCTTCGAAAAATATGGAAAATAAGATGTGTTGTCTCATTTTAAGGAAATTACTGTACCGGCATAATATGATGACAAGTGCTTTATCAAGAATGTTCCCAAGTATCTTGTGTTGTTGTACAAAGTTAAGCACACACAGTAGCTATACATACAGTTAAATCTCGATGTGAATAGCACACATAATTTAATAGATTTAGGAGGCGGCTATTACCAAGGCAAAACACTGGATAACAATTTTCAATTACTATCTACAAAGACAGTGCAAAAATGGCTTCATTCATAACAATTTTCAACACAGCCCTCTGTGAACACTGTTAAATAAACTGTTTAGCAAACCAAATCAAAGCAATTTAGACTGCAAATAATAGCCATAAAAAACACTGATACTGGGCATCGTTTTGTCCACCATCTCTTCATTTGGTTCCTAAACCCTGCTGTTATGCTGAGCCGTTTGGCTGGACATGACGCACTGTGAGGAGGCAAGCCGAATTGATTAGATCAACTCTGAATAAAAACTAATCAGCCTTTGATAAGGTGACACAATTAGGAAAACTGAAAAAAGGGCATGGAAAAATATGTATATTGATATATAGTGGTGTTTTGATGCTCAACAAAACTCCTCCAATATTCCTCAAAAACTAATTGAGTATCCATGAGGCAGAGTTTGCATGTCTCAGGAGGGGTGGAGGAAAAGATTATACTAAAGAGAGAGAGGCAGTATCTGGCCATGCGAGGCTCCAGGTGTAATGCATACCTAATGAAAGGCTTGGAGAAGGTCAAACAGGCTGTGAAATGAAAGCCATTAAATTCCCACAAAGCTGTGGTCCAGTCATCCTCAGCTCCATCAAATACCTGTGTCAGGAAAATGTGCACAAATGCATGAAATCATACACACATCCATTAACCTATATAGTCCATGTTGGAAGAAGGTCCGTGTGGAAGTAAACGATTATTTTTTAAACAATTCTGGTCAAATATAGGGGAAAAAGAGAAACAAAAACAACCATGCAGTAATACTGTGTGGTTGTGGAATTATTATATTAGATTATAAATGGGTTTTGGATCTTTACAGTATTTGGGATAAATCAATGCACAATAAATAGGTACCCAGTAGCTGAAACCCAATTATAATACTACCCATGCATCATCACACACTGCACAGAATCCTGGATAGACTCATAGCCTGCGGCGTAATAGGTTACTTTTGAAAGAGTTGTGTCCTATACATTTAATCTTCCAACACACTGCATGGCTGCATTTTCTCCTGTATGAGATCAAATGCACATGAATGTGTGAAACGTATATAAAAGTACACTTTCTCCTGTCATTAAACATGAAATATTATGCAAAATCCTAAAAACTAAGCGAACTAAAAAAACATCCAACCATTTTTGAAGCAATATGAGTATGTTTTATTAATATCTGGAAAACGAGCCGTTTCAAAAACCTCCCAATTATTAAGTCACCATCGTCAGGCACTGCTGTGTTGCCAAGCAACCCTGGCCTTGTCAAATCCTTCACCAACCCAAGCTGAGCTGCACTCTCTTCGTTATTAGCACAGGAGCACATTTGGTCAGCTGGTTTTTCTGTTGTAAACATTGTAAAGTGGCTACTGTTGTTCGCTCTAATGAGGACGTATCCACTCAAATTCTACCCATCACAATGAACTCCAGGCTGGGATATCAATGGTAGAACGTTTCAAATCACTGGTTGGTCTGTTTGCAAGGTCCTATCCGCATTGCTGAAGGAAATTGTAGTTTACACAACTCTTAAAAACTATCGACTGTATGGCGGGATTTACCAAACAACCTTGACTGAAAGACAGTTCTTTCCTTACTACTTATTGTAATTCAACTTGAAATATCACATTCAGAAGCTGCTTCTTTCATCCTCAATGGTTGTGCAGTAAGCTTCGCTCTTTCTGTGTCTCACTCAGGGCCAAACAGACAGAATTGACCAGGTGAAATCTCATATTTTGCATGATATGTAATGAACAGTGTTTTGTATAGCCCATAGATACTGAATATCCCAGCTAGTTCAGTGAAGCTCATAGCTCCCTTTAAGTGTGGATGTCCACACAGCATCCTGAAATTTGCATGTAGAAAATAGTGGAAGAGTCATTATCCAGCCCACTGGCCATGACCGTGTTACTCCAGTTTTTGTGGACACACGCTAAGGCTCGCAAATCAACCGACTCATGACATAAAACTTCTCTCGTGGCACCACACGAAAGGGCACAGAAATTACAGAGTGGCAGCTTCTAGGTGTAGAAATATCCAATCCTGCTCTTGAAAGAACCCCTTCTGAGCAAAAAATTGTACATTTAAAGTTCTTTTGAAGGTTACCAATTTCTTATGAAACTCTCTTTCAATGTGCCTGCATCAGGTTTAGGTTAGTTTATTTTGAAAAGCTCACATTACCACAAATATTCTTAAGAGAGTTCACAACACACACACACACACACACACACACACACACACGCACACACACACACACACACACACACACACAAATCTAATTTATGTTCACTTAAATCAGTTAAATTATGACAATTGCAAAGTAATTTTATATAACAACAGCCTAGTACACCAATACTGCTGGCCATAAGATGGTAATCTCAGTAAAAATCTTATCTGATAAGGCCACTTAAAGATCAATTAAGATTAACATTGGATTATGTATTTTGGTGAATATTATGTGTCCATAGAAGAAACAATGTAATACATGCAAAATGGCTTGCCCAATATTCAGAAACATTTTTAATCTTTGGCAAGTTGAGCAACAGATGTGTAAGCAGAGTTTACCTCTTTATCTTTAACTGGAGATTCATTTATGATTCCAGACAGATGATTTCTAATCTTCCTTTCTATTGTGATATGAATTTTTATAACCCTTTTAGCCTGACATTCAGTGCCCTCATCATTTCGAATACATAACCGTATATCTTCACTTCCTTTGACTGTCACCACATCTCTCCTTCATCGTCCCTGTCTCATGTCAGTTCAGTTCATGCTCTACTGGGCAAAAGCAAGGCAACTAAACCCACTCCGAGAGTGAGTCAGTGTGTGTATGTCCATTTTCCAGTGCTTGTGCATTTTTGTGTGTGCTAGAGTGACAATAGGTGACAGTGAGAAATGGTCCTGACTTCAAAGTGGACGTGCAGCTGTTTTGTGTGTGCTTTAGGGTGTGTGCTGCTGGTAGATGGGTAGGCATTGTGTATGTGGGAGAATGATTCAGTGTGTGTTCTCACTCAACGATGGTGGCAGTTCAGAGAGGATGCACAGCACTCGGTTCCATCCTGATGCCCCTGTCACTTCTTGGCCTTGTTCCCTTCTCTCAGCCTTTCTTAGGACCCACCAGGAGATGCAAGTTGAAGGCAGGGGGAGAAACTAGTCTCTAATACACAAGGGGCATTTACCCTCCCTTGGGCACGGATATCAACTCAGTGCCGTGGGATCGTAGGATCTCAACATCAAAGCCATAAGTTTGAGAAAGTTGAACTTTTTTTGTGGCCAAGACATTGACAAGAAGATTTAGGAATAGTTTCTGTGCTTTTAAAATATTTTGTTCAGATAAACCTTGACAAAATGTTGTCAAAGTTACATGCAACAAATAGGAGGGGAACAGTAACACACTATTAATTGTATAATGAGATTCTGTGCCGTATAATCTTAACCCTAACTTAACATGCCTGCTCCAGTTCTTGATTAGGACCATTTAAGTGATTATTTAGGGTCATAAAATCAAACTAACAAGTACCTTTTATATGTAAATAAACTCAAAACTTAGGCTGGTGTCAAATATAAATCTTCCTATTTTAATTTTTTGGGTGAACATTATCTAACCCTGGCAGTAGTGTATGTAAGTGCACTTGAAGCTGTCTCCAAGGGAGCCAAGTGGTCACCTTAAACGGATCCAAGTAGCTGGTAGCAGTTAATTATGGCATTTCAGTTTAATTAGCATTAGTTTGGCATGCCACAATAATGAGCATAGTGAAGAAATGGATAGCTATGATCACAGTGACAGCTATTGGTGAAGCAGATTTCATGAAAGCAAGAGAGGATTTGAGGAGAGACAGAGCAATGGATCTGCCAATTAGCCTTTCTTTCTAAAAGGTTATTTGACAGAACCTTAGACGTCTCTGAAACACAAAAGTTTGAGCAGAAAAATCTCCTCCAGACTTAAAAAATGTATCAGGTTTTTCAGGTATCTTCTTCTGACTTCCTGAAGTTTTCACATTTCTTACCAGGCATGTACATGACTAATGAGTGTTTATAAAGGGGTAATTGTGTGATTATAAAACCAGCAAGGATGCAAAGTTTACAAAAAGCATTTTTATCTGAAATACCACCACATAAGTTTGAAATAAAATTAAAATCCTTTCTGGGATGTAATAAACATCGACGATAACTGATACCTACTGAACTAGTGATTGCATTAATGCATCCTGTCAAAAGAGAAAATGCAGTTGTCCAAGTCTGGAGGCAGAGGTGACTACCATCTCTTCTCCTCATGATGTAGGATCAATACTTATGAGTGTTTGAAGTCGACAGAACCTGAGTAGGAAGCAATGAGAACGCTTAAGGACAAAATAATTTCTGAATCCAAAGCTCACTGCCAATCACAAAAAGAAATAATTTCAAATGATGACTTCCAACAATAAAGGATTAAACAAATTAATGTGTAATTAACTTGAATTAAAATGTATTGTACGCTAAAGTCTGATGGTTAGATTTTGCTGATGACATGGGAACTAAAGTAATAGAGAAATAAAAATGCAAGGAAAGCTATCACAGCCAACTGGAGATCAAGATACGCAATCCAATTATTAATTTAAAGATATTGTAAAATTAGTGTCAATTTTTCCAAATAGACACTGATAAGACTGGGTATAATTTGCGATATTCATAATATGCATGACAACTGTGATGACAATCATTTTGACAAAAATACCCCTCCAAATATGGTCTCCAATCTGTCTAGCAGTCATGCACTACAGGCATCTTGACATGCTAGTTAACCACTTACAAACTGACAGCTGACAGAGCAACATTAGGGGAGGTAACATATCCACAACATGGCTGGAGGATCTCTGGTATATCGGTTCTCAGTAGGAGAGCTGCTGCCTTACTTGGAGGGAATAAAGTGTGGATTGAAGTCGTAGAAAAACTAACCCGCCATATCACCCTTGTGATGTAAACAGAAACAGTGAGACATGAATCCCCAGAGATTTGTTGAGTTGGGACGTGAAAATTACAAAAAAGAAAAAAAGTTTTTTTCAAGAAGCACAAATAAACTGCAATTTATTTACACTAGTTGGGTTAACAATGTGTACAAAGAGGAGCTGCAGCTCCAGTCCTCCAGGTCTGATGTCCTGCAAATTACGGACATGTCCCTGCTCTGAAACACCTGAATCAAAAGACTTAATTACCTCCTCAGCCTATTTTACAAAATCCTGGTCATTAAACATTCTTTTGATTCATGTGTGTTGTTTCCACAGGTTGCAGGGCACTGTCCTTTGAGGACAGGAATTATAGGGTCATAATAAAACTCCATAATTGTATTAGAGTTTCATTATAATTTATTATGTTGGAGTCACAAACTCAATTTCATGCTGTTGAATATCCAGTTTTAAACAAAGTAAATATTTAATGTGAAAGCAAGTAGCAAACATCCCTTTGATGGATATGAATTGATGTTAGGTTGGTACCAAATGACCTGCAATCACAACATTTGATATGGCAAAGGACAAAATGGCTAAAACCCTTCTGACATTACAAATTAAATAACATTAAATTGTTTTCTTAATGTAGAAGCAAACAATAAATCCTTTTATACATCTAGTCTTCTGCATGAGCCCTTTTCCCCCTACTTACTGACAGTGTGACTTCCAGTGTGAGTAGTAAAAGGTGAATAGCAAGGCAATGTTGAAAACTAGGTAGTGATGTGGGTCAAAACCTTCCTTTCGAAAGCTTAGCTAGCCAGTAATTAGCATAAGCATGCACATCTCAGCATCAGCAGAACAAGACAGTTTAGTTGACAGGTGAACCTCCAGTTTTACAAGATGACTGGAAATCTGGTGCAAATTTCACTAAGGGCTCAAACACACAAATGATTTATAGTTGGTGGGATAGAAACAATCACATGTCTTTACAAAAACCCAAACCCAAAGAGTCAAACATGTTCAGAGTCAAACATGTGAGACAATGATGACATTTTTTAAATAAATGATTGGTGTTTGTCAAGGACAATATGAGTGCCATCAAGCAGGCACACACTCCTGCTGATTTTCTCTCCTGTAATATTGATTGCCTTCTTGCTCTTGCCCCGGTGTTCTCTCTAACAGCTCCTCTCACCGATCTATAGAGTAAATAAAGGCAATACTGATGGAGGAAGAGGAAAGTGAGTGTGTGTGGATAAGAGAGGAAGATAGTAAAACGGAGAGAGAGAGAGGGAGCATGCAATTCTGTTTTTTTCCTCAGAGCCGTGAGGTGATTTCAAGGTTGATTGGAACAACAAACTATCTGGAGGAACACTTTTAAAGTGGAACGGCTTGCCGTCCTTCCCCACAACCATTTTCCCTCCAGCACAAAGTGTGTGTGTGGGTGACAGACAGAGATTTCTTTGTGGTTTGGTCTTTCTTTCTATATATTCTGAAAGATTAATTGTTTATGCCTTTGCTTTTGATTCTGTAGTGAAACATGTTTAACCTTGGACAAGACCAAGTATTTATTTTATATATAAAGGTCTTTCACAAGACAGTTTGAACACATCAGAAGACTTCCATTATAATTCACAAAATTTAATTTGTTGTGCCTTTTGTCACAAGCCCTGCAGACTGTGTCTGGAGGCTTAACGCGTCACGTTGCTGTCATTCATGTGAGGAGCTTGCTCAAATGTGTTTTAGTAAGTCTTTATATGAAGACTTAATAAGTTTAGTTCATATTTTTTTGATGTCTGCCATAAAAATACAAAATGTTTTACCTTAACGAACAATTGGAAACTACAATCCGAGGACCCATATTCCACACACCTCTACTTTTAATCATTTTTAAGCTTAAATTGCAGAACTACTCAAATGACAAAAATAAAACCACTGTGTCCGTTGATATTGACGCTTCAAATGATGCACAAATGTTTCATTTCACAGAATTTTACAAAATGATTGAATAATAGATCAATAATTGATCCAGTAAAATGCTGACAAAAGCAATTCCTTCTAAAAAGTTTTTGTAACCAGGAAGTCTCTGGATAAATGAATATGTGATTCATGCAGGAACATGTTTGTGTGCTGTTGCCTGCACCCTCAATTTTGAGCTCCGTGATCCATTCATCATCCATCATAGTTCATTTATACCTCAGGGATCTCATATATATTCATTTTCAGTTTTTTCTTGCTCGACTTTCTTCCATTTATTCTTTATCCTCGATGTGACCTGACACTTTTTTTGCACTCGCTCACTCCACAGCCTAGGAATATATGATCATCCTGAAACCATTTCTCTCTTTGTCTTTCTAAGAATTTATTACCATCTATTCTTGACTACTTTGCTTTCCAGCTCTCTTTATTTGTCATCTTCTCATTCATCTCCTACTCTTTCCATCTTTATATCTTCTTCCTTGTCCATGTTCCCTTATATCTAAGTTTCACTGTGTTCCTCTCACTCCTTGCACTGCTTCCTTGCCCTCGTCACGTCTTCTCGGTGGTAGCAGGGATAAAGGTGCTAAATGTACTGGTCTCAATGTCCCTCTCACTCACACACATACACACACACGCAGAGCTGCTTTACCCTTGAGCTAGCACCAACACAAGAAACCAATTTTCAATTTACAGTGTAGTGGGAAAAAGTCTCTGCCCCCACCAAGCACCATCTCCCTCTGCAATCTTGAGGGACAAGGTGGGTTGTTTGTGGATTTGTGCCCATCTTGGTGTACGTGCTTATGCATTTTGAGGGAAAAACGACAGAGACGTGCAATCTTAGAAGAAAGGCCAAAGGTGGCAGGTTAGCAGGGTCAAGTGGGTCTCTAAATGTTAATGGGATCATCTCTGTGATTGCCAACAGTTTCCACTATGAGCAAAATCTCTTACTTTCAAGGTTGGAGTGGTGCCAATCGGAACCCTTGGCAGTGCCCACCAGTGTCCACGCTCTCACCGGGCTCTTGTTTCAGGGCCGGTAAAGAATGCCAGTGGTTTAGTTGGGTAATGGATCTAAGGGGGCTTCTTGGCACAAAGCCCAATCCAGTAAGATAATCCAACGGTTGGCCTACACCAGCATATGGTGCTCCTGAATCTGGGAAGAATGGAGTGCTGGGCATGTGCTCAAACATCCCAGAGGTAGAGGAGGATATAACCCAAATACAAAATCCTTCAACATGCGTACATGTCATATTACCAGACTGATAAAAAATAAATAAATGAAAAAACACAGATAAAAACTATTTACATCCAGCAGGAGTGAAGACATGCTGAGAAGTACTTACATGTTGTGCAAAACACACCAGCCACAGTGAGGATCACCCGATCCAAGACATTCACTGCAGGTGGAGTACTGTCCACACGCTTCCACCGGGACTCTCGACAGCTGGGAAAAAAATAAAATAAAATTAATGAACGCACTCAAAGTAGTTCTAAGGATTTTCTTTTTGTTAGGACTGCACAATATTAGAAAACATATTTAATAGTGAAAAAACTCTGAAAATGAAGCTCTTACTTATTCTAAATGCAGCCACATAACCACAAGACTGGATCTCAGAGAACAAAATGCCTTTAAAGGCCACGTCTCCTCTCAAACCAGAAACTTGCCTGTTTAAACTTTGCAAGCCAACCTGGAACATTAAAAAGATGAACACTTTAACCCTTAGGGAGAAAAAGAATTGTGACAACAGATGTCCCTCCTTACTGAGGATCCTCGTCTGCACAATGATTTTTTATTTTTTTTTAAAGGGAAACGCTGCATTTCCAGACGTGTATTGCAAAACACTTCTTTCAGGATAATAATGCCCCTCTTTTGTACCAATCTGCATGGTTAAGAGAAAACTTCTGGGGATGGTTCTCAAATGAAGTTTAGAAAAAATAAAATAAAAAAAATAGTGAGTTCTTGACCATTGGGATCATTTGTAAAGACATGTTTCAGCTTCCCTCAAAGCTATAACTTAAAATATTTGATAACAGGATGAATAGTTGATTTCTTCTGGCATCTTCAAATGACTTTTTCAGACATTTGTAATTTTTTTCTTTATCCCATCCAGTGACTCCATATGGTAGAACTGGGTCACTAGGGATTAGCAGTCTATCTATGATGATATATGGGCCTGCCAATTCAAACTGGCATTGACTGGCACTGATTGGCATGGACCTTAAGTGGTTCAGCACAAGGGGCAAAAGTGAGGTGGATCTCAGCTGTCCCCTCCTCTCATCACCATGACAACAACAGGCTACTGGCACTTTTGATTAAAGAGCCATCATTGGTGGATGACCGCTGTCACTCATGCTGCTCCTCGACAGCCAGAAGAGAGATGAGATCCCCAGTGCTGGACTGACACGATCAGCGTAACGGGTTGATAAAGTGTCTCCTCTTACTAAGATAGATATGACGTCAAAATTAACAGTTTTTGGGGGAAAAGGAGGCTAAAGGATTTGCCAGATAACCTGTATTCGTGAACTACAGTTTATAATATAACCTTGTTTTAGAACATACTTTATATTTTGATATTTTTAGAAAACTCACTTAAATATTCTAAAATAAATAAAGAACCTTGTGTCCTCCCTCTTTTGAGTGAACATAAAAAATACTCAGTATTCTTGTATTTGTTTTTAAAGACTAATATGACATTCAAATTCACACAGTGCAAATGTGCGAATTAAACTTTGTTCTGATCATCGACAATCATCTTTCTTGTGACTGTTTTCTGCGACTATTTAAAGAAACAAACTGCATTTCTAATAATTAAAGATTAATGCTTAAAACTAGAATGCAGCCACCAGATTATGTGCAACTAGTAAATAGCTTCTGCTTTGAAAGATAATGTTGAAGTACCAACATATCTACCATACTTTCAAATGTGGGGGGAAGTGCATTGAGTCTCACTCCCAGATTGATGTGTGCTTGTGTGAGGACACTTTTAACAAACTGTAGGGAGGCTCATTAGTGATTCAGTCATTTTCCAGTTTCTTGCTAACCATTATTACTAACTCTGTAACTATCTTGGAGGGAAAGTTAATTTAATGTATACATGCATATGAAAAATATTAGAAACCTCAACAAAATATGACATTAGTATGATGTAGGTGTAACTGAAAACCCTCACTACATTGCTTTTCTCTTGACTCACTACGGTTGTGTGTTTACCATGTCTCAGCAGGGTGCTATAAATAGCTTATAAACATACACAAACACACACACACACACACACCCACACACACAATGGATTCACACATAGCTGAGTGAGTTTAAAAGGATGTGTATCTCCTTGACAAGTCAAGAGGAATTGTACATGTTATAACAGATTAGAGACAACAGCGGTGCATCTGTGTGTAAAGCTTGTGTGTGTGCTTTGGGGGGAGAAAATAGCAACCATGTTGTGCCCTTTCCTGCTGTGTTGAGGCATATTTGCATTAGGTAGATAAAGGGAATGAGTTTGAGATGGAATCAGGGAGATAGAGGAGCAATGTTGTGCGCACATGATCAAACTCAACACTGATCCACACTGCACAATGCGTCTCACAAGACAGATTTCCTCTCTTCCGTCACCCTTCCTCAGCTCTGCTCTTCCTGCTAACATTTAGAACTGTTTCAGTACACTGCCAGTGAAATAACCTCTTAGTTGTTGAAGAGAAAGGCCATTGTGATAGCCTGTGGATGGTGCAAAATCCTTTTTTTGACACTGGTTGAAAATACCACTTCCTCATGTACGTGCATGTGTGTATGGTTTGTGACCATGTAATAAAAATTGTGATACCTCTGCACACTTTACAGTGTATAGTTTGGCATCAATTGCCTTACAGATTTAACATCTATGCATTTAGATAATACTTAAATGTTTTAAAGTAAAGCAAATTTTCAAAAGTAATTTGATGTACAGCTTTTAGATTATTTTCCAAGTTGTCTAACGTATGATAAATGTGTTTTTGGCATTAAAGATAGACTTTTACATTACTGGGTTTGGTCTCGAATATATGAATCAAACTTTTCCTCATGTCTTTCTTATAAGGGAATGATGCATATTCTCCTCAACTGAGGCAAGCTGGCCTGTGGTGCTTTAGAGTTTGTTCTGTGTTTCTTTATGAACTCCTGGTTGAGCCAAATTTCTCTAAGTAATTTTGGTCGGTCAGTCAATCCGAGGAAGTTTCACCAATGCTCCATGCTCTCTCAGTTTCTGGACAATAACTCACTGCTGGAGTCTTATTGGCATTTCAATCCTTTGCAGACTAAACATCAATGACTTCGTTTCTAATTTTTTTAGATTTTAGAACAAGATGTGTTTTTTTTTTTTTTGCAATATTTCAGCCTACTTCATAATGTTAGACAATCTCATTTTAAGCGGGACAGAGGTGTGCAACACATTAGTCAAGCCTGCAAAATGCAAGTGAAATTGAAACAATTTGTTTAGTCACGGTTAAGTCACGATTTAACAATGGGGCAGTAATATTTTCATGAAAGACGACATTGTTTGAAAAGCTAATTTCTCCTAATAAATGAAATTGTTATTTTAAAACTACTTTTATCTTTGGTCTCCAACAATATTATAATTTAAATATTTTTGGATGATCTGAAAGACTAAAGGGCGACAAAGAAAAGCAAAAGCAATAAATTTAAGCGGACTAGTATAAAAACATAGAAATAAGACCAACTGTAGAATGGAAAATATTTTCATGACTATTGAAGCCATAGATGCCTGCATCAGGGGATATGGTTTTGTTCACAGAGAAGACACTCAAGCAAACACACACCGTATTCAGAGTCTGGCAGAAGCGATGGCTGCCAATAGGAGCCCTCTGTTCCAGAGCATAGATCCTGATATCATTCATTCTCCCTCTGTTTCTGTCTGCCTGTCTCTGTCACTCAGATGCTCTGAGGTGTGTAACATCACACATTCATCATCTCTCCAGAGCTCTCCGTTGCCGTCTAATACACACACACTCACACTTTAGTGGGCAACACTTTTGTCTCCACTTTTATCACAAAATTGAGGGATTTGGTGGCTAAACGACCCAATGCACCCCTTGTCCCTCTCATCTCGATATCACATTCATTTTATGCTATCTTCTTCGTGGGCTTAACCAGTGAGTCGACCATTACAGCTCACCATCTCTTCACTGTGACTCTGCTATCATATCAGCAGGGATGAACACAAAGGATGGGGTGCATGGCATTTATAATTCCCTCCTGTTTCAGGTGAGTAAATGACAGCCATTACACTCAGCACTTTCCCACCTTTCACAATAGGCAGAGATGGATGCTGCTGAATACAATCACGCTTTTAAAAGAAGTAGAGATCACAGAGGTAGTTGATGCCTTAATGCGAGGGGAGAGAGATGGGAGACACTTTTGATCATTTGCTACAGCGGCACAATAGTGTCAAATTACATATACAATATGCATATGTGTGTGTGCCTTGACACATGGCAGATGCAAATCAAAGAAAAAGAAGGAGTGTTTGAGACATATACCAAGAAATTTATTCTTGAATGTGATTTACACTGGCCATTTTTCTTTCTCTCCTTTTACCTACCATCTTCTCTTTACATAATGCCACGAGCATTCAACTCAGCCTAGACTGAGAACTGATGATTTACTAAATCTGCAGAGACTTTTTATTATCAACTAATTCCTCTGCCTCATCTCTATTCCTCTCTTTATCTAGCTATTTTCTTGCCTCCCTTGACTTGTAATTAAAGAGAGATTCCACCTGCAGCACCCTGCACATGCACAGAAAGGGGGAAATTACACTGATAGTCCAATCCTGATTTACAGCCTGTGGGGCCCACTGAACTCCTCTTATCTTTTCTCTTCCACCCTTAGGCTAACTTCATCTTTTTCTCCTTCCCCGTTGTGAGTTTGTTCATTATTTTAGCTCAGTGTCTGCAATGCAGCCACTCTGTCGGCTGGGAAGTAGAGATTTGTGAGACAAAAACTGGTTAAAAGTAAATTGGTTTAGCAATCAGATAATTTTCAGTTTGACCACCACATTCTTCAGTGTGGATGGTTTTACCAAGTGAAAGCACTTGGTTTGAATAATTTAGATCAGTTAGCACACTAAGTATTTGAAAAAATGGCAAAAAAGCATAGAAAGTGAAAGATGCTGTTTCAAATTAAACTGAATTATCAGTGGGAATGACTGACTGGTACAATCTGACATAACCTGCACAACCAGTAAACTTCCAGCTTTTTACTCTACATTTCACACATATTGTAGCAGATTTAATATTCTAAAAATCAAGTGGGAAGGTTGATTTTATGTAGGATTATAGATGCTTCACTAGAGTCATTTTAAAAAACAAAAATATCCCCATCTGCAGTCAGAATGTCAGCCTGGCTTATTTTGTAGAAGCACTCCATGAGACATTAATGAAAAAAATGGTAAGGAATTGCTAGATTGTTGCTGGATATTGTGTTTCCAAACAGACTGCAATTAAACCACATTTTCCCAACTTCTCTCTTCCTTATCAATATATTCTAAAATGTCTATTTTGCAAACTCTTTAAGTCATGTCATGTACTAACATTAGTAATTTTGTGCTTTTTTTAATTCATAGTTACTTACGGGATAGAAAACTAACTTGATCAGTTTTATCATCCCTTTCTTTTGGTGAATCTGTCTCTTCTTTTGTCTTGTTCTTTGTCTCACCTCCCTCCTTTCCATCTGGATAAAGGCTAAGATTGACGGAGGAACCAAATGAAGCAAGGGACACATCAACCACTCAATGCCTCGTCACAGCTGAGGCACCGCTCAATCAGTTAACACCCAATTGACATTGTTACATCATAAATTCAGCTAACAGTGCGGCCCAGTGGCTGCAAGTGTAATATTGTTTTCATTTGACGTTCCAGAGGTTAAATGACGGAGCCATCAATTGCACTGTCATCCTCGGCAGTACAAGATAAATGACTTGGAAATAATCAATCATTTTGTCTCATCTTTTTCTTCCAGAGATTCTGAGCTTCTCTTACCCAAAGAGAAAATGCAGTTAAACAAGCAAGAGGCAGATTACAGATCATAATTTCAAAGACATCCTGCTATTTTTTTCCAACTGATTGATATTCCAATGCCTAGAAGTGCAACCTCAGCATGCATCATACATATGTGCAATTTTGTTTGAATGTGTTTTTTATTAAAATGTCAGTTATCAGTGCACGAGTGAAGCCGAGCAGATCACTGCAAAGATTTACATTTGGCACACAAAAAATAGTTAGACGTACAGCTATTAATTTTGTACAGCCTCAGAGATCTGACCTGACCAGACTAGATGTTTGGACTGTAACTCGGATCTAAGATCCTGTCCAAGACAATGTAAGACAATGTTTAGCATTGTCTTACATAAGTGACAAATTGTATAACACATCCATCTGTTACACTGAATAATGGGTTTGCAGAAAACAGATAACCGAGCAAATAAAGGGTTAAGCTTCATAAGATAGTCCCATTGCATCAAGATCATTTTCAACCACTTTGTTGACATTTTTTCAAATGGATGTCAGGCAAAACGGCTACAGCCTATCATCTCTGCAGCTGTTTTGTCAGACCACAAGCCTCCAGCTAATCTCTGACACAACATAATATGCACATCTGAACACCTTTTTAATTCTCAGCCACACAGTCAAGGGTTGGGGAAGTCGGATGCTGAAGGATGGGGCAAAAATTCTTGCAGATAGAAATGAAAGGATCTTGGTACAAAACATTTTGCCTGAGATGTGAGGATGTGATATTTCCACAAATTGGCTTATCGTATTTCCCTCGGGGGTGGAGAAAAAGGATTTGACTTTGAACGATCTCACCCTGCTGTAGTACACATTTTCAATAATTCACACTTACAGATCAGCATTTGCTGCACTGAATATAAATATTCCATAACGCTGAATATGATAGTGGCAACAAATTCTTTAGCTGAATGTAAAGTCGTACAATTGTCAAAATAAATTACAGAGGGACTGAAGCAACTTCAGGACAAGTCACATAAAATCTAAGCACTGACTCAGTTGATAGGAATAGGAAGGATAAGTTTGAGGACTTGCTAGTTGCTGCAGGGCAACAGCATGGCTTAGAGAAGACTAAAGAATGGATTCAACGACTAAAACTCAACAAATAGCTTGCATAACTTCCAAATGCTCTCAAACTCATGTCTCAGCACAGCCAGTTGCTGAATAATGTAGTCAGCAGTCAAAATCATATTCATTTTAAGGAACTGCAGGATGTGAAATTTTACAAAATTTTCATAACCCTTTTCTACATTTTGTTATTTTTCATTCACAAAGTAAAGCAAACCTGAAGTGAAACTAAAATCACAGATGGCAACAGACCGAATCCTTCAGCAATTAAAAGTCAACACTTTGTAAAATTGTCTTTAGTTAGACTTACTGATGCAAGCATTTTCAGAAAGCGTCCAACAAGATTAAACATGGAGAGCAGTTCTTCTAAAATTAGTACAGATATAACTATTTCTTGAATTTGATTAAGCCATTCTAAAAAATAAATATGTTCTAAACCTTTCCACTGGCGGTCCGACTTTACCAAACGTTTACCGGCAAATCCACAGCATGTTGGCCACCCCCATGTGAGCGCTTCATACAAGTGCGTGCCACTATGTTTGGATTTTTATTGCTGAAAATTTTGTAATTATCAAGTGTAATCTTTCCTCCAATTTGTGCCGGTATAACATGAGGTGAGCAACTCTGGTCTCTATAGTCCTGAATGTGTTGTTCCCCTGGGTTAACACACTTGAATCAATTAAATTGCTCATTAGAAATACTCTGCATAACTTGATGAAATCCCAAGCTGGACGTCAACTCTTGAGGATTTCGCCTGACCGTCATCTGGTTGATTTCATTAGAACTAAAAAAAACTAAACAAAAGCAAAAACAAAACAAAAACAAAACAATACAAAACAATGTTTTTGAAAAAGTTGAAAGATAAATATTTATGCTTTGTTTAAATTAATATTTTCCAAGAAAAATTATATATATATATTTTTACATTTATTTATGCCGAAAATTATCTGTGGATTTTATAGTTGTTTATTTGCAACATTGATGGAATAAAAAAGGGCTTCAAAATGATAAATTACACCTCTCAGAGTGTGTTCCTATTTATATCATTTGTCTGTTGAAAAAACAATAAAGTCTACCAGAGGAATTAGTAAGTGATTTTTATGCATACAAGGGTTTTTTTTATTATTTTTTTTTATGGATGTCGAGCTGATAATGTAATATTGTCTTCTACCAGAATGAGGTTGACACATGAAACATTGAACACAGTAGGGAGGTTTGGTACCAGCACATATTAACAGAGGGACTGACCTGCCCTCATCACTCAAACAGTAACCTTAACATCCAAAATCACAAGCTGCTCCATCATTTAAGTTGTTTTATGCCTGAACATCTATTTAACCCACTAACAGAAAAAATCCGACATGCCTGTATGTGTGTGAATGTTAAGGAGGGGTGAGGCAGTGGGGAAAAAAAAATCTCATTAGAGGACCACCAATCACTGGATTAATAAGGAAGCAGGAGTGACAGATCACTCCGTTAAGGAGCATTGGGGGATGGCACATGATAAAAATGAAAATGGGTCGTCAGAAAGAGAGATAGATACAGAATAAGGATAAAGAAATGTAAAATGTACCAGGCAAGAAAATAAATTACAATGGATCCTCATTATCTTGACAAATTCTTTATGAAAATAGGTTGTAGTTGGAAAACTCAATAATCCTTGATGAAAAATAAGCCGAACAAAGACAATAGACACATAGAAAGTGGAAATAAAAAAAAGAGGAACAAAACAGTGACTCTGAAAGGAACTTTTTTCTTTTGTTTTTTACAATCAATACAGTGAATGAATATGCCTGGATCTTCAAAGAGTTTATATTGTCTGACAGTCTATTGCAATGATTAAAACAGAATTTCTGAAACTGAAAGGATTACATTCTTTTGGCATTACTAACCCTCAACACAGGGTTAGTAATGGTTGTATTCATAGTAACTGCTTTGTAAGCGTTTTTTTATTAAAGTCAAGAAAGATATGTATTCCACAGAGCTTCTTTCAGATGCTAACTTAATTCAACATTATTTAATTAAATTAGTGGCAAGACGTATAAAAAAAAAGAGAGATTCCACATTTTAGCAGATTTTTGAAATTTCCCAATATTTCACTCATTCTGAAAATCATTTAATTCCATTTTAGGAGACACAGATTATCTCTGAGCCAAAATCCCTGTCTAAGTGACTAACTTTTTCTATTCAGTGGAGGACAAACACCCGCTAGGATCCATCATCGCCAAGCTGAAGGGGAGCATTTCAGGGCTAAAACAGCATGTGAAGAGCTTTATCGATCAACTGTGTTCTCAGCTGCCTGTTCGGGGCACCCTTGCCACTCTCCTTCTGACCTCTGTCTGTATTTCTCCCTCGTTCTAAGAATCACACTCTCTCAGTGAGCGTCTCGGTCCCAGGCCCCAGAAACAGCAGGTGGCCTTTAGCCATCGACCAACTCAGGCTGCTTTAATAGCATCCATCACTGCAGGGAATTGGGAGTGTGCATGTGTGTTTTGGATGTTATTCTAAACCGGCGCAATCATCAAGCGAGTGGTTCCTCACTCGATACGGGAGCTTGCTAGGATGACCATCCACATGCCCTCTGAAATTGGCAGTCACTGTGAGGTTAGCTCAAAGCAAACAATGGCAATTCAAATTGACATTTATTGCTGAACAGATTAAACATAATTGAAATCAATAAAATAATAGAATCCCACCATTTTTAAGAACAAAGGAAATTAATATAACATTGAACTTTCTGAGGACTATTTTTTCATGATTCTTGTCAGTTACTTCTGACAAGAAGATTGTTAGAAAACCACATAAGTCATTTTACAAGATTTTGAACATTAACTGTGTGTTTATGGCTATAACAGCATTTCTGCAAGACATCGTTATGCCATTTTATTTCAAGCTTGTCTTATTTTTCTGATGTATGCATCTAATAGTGTTGTACAAACACCACACCTGCCACACTATAAAATGCAACATCTGCTAGGAGTTCCTTGTATGTTGCTGTGTGCAGCCTGTGAGCAAATACATTGTACAGTTTAAAAAACCCTAACCAGTGAATATTACTGATTCTCTCTGAGTCAGAAAAACACTGAACTCTGTTTAGAAACTTGCCAGGTGTGAGTGCATGTTTGAATTTTTTTGCATTTTAAGAAGTGTTTGGGACCTGACCTGAGGCATAGGGTAGGTTTTTTAAGATGAAACTATTTCATTTTAAGAAATCTGTGAAGGAAAATAGTAAGAATGTTCTAGCTGCGTGTCCATATCTCACAGAAAGTAATTTGCACTTACTCCAGATAGTGATTAAAGACATGTTGGAACTAAATTGTGCTTAATAGAAGAATCACAGCAGGTGGAAAGAGATACAAATGCATTATTCAAGTATTCTGACTCAAAAGGAAAAATTCTTAATAATGACTAACCCTGGCAATTCTTGGACTAATTCATATATTGCTCTACAAAGCACTAAATATCAAGTGATACTAAACTAAATTTTTGGAAAACTTAATTCAGGTACCTAAATTTATTAACCTTAAAACATTATATTTATTAAATCACACAAGTACAATCAGTCAGTCAAAGAATACAAACAAGTGGTACTCACTCAATCTTTTTATGCTCTTCAAACTCCTCAAGCACTGATTAAGATTGTACACTGGATTTTGTATTTGTGTGTGTTTTGGCTTTATTAACTACTTTAGTCTGTGTTTGGCAATTCTCAATTGTTTTGCCTAAACTGTTAGAGGAGCTCAGACTTACAACTGAGCAAATTGACTAATTACTAAAAAGCCTTCATATGTTGTAACCCACTGGGTTGTTTTTTTCCCAGTATGAGCTGTATAATTACAATATTGAATTAGTAAACTTGATTGGCTGTAACAGAGACACATAAAATAATCTAAAATACGACAAAATTGAGAATAAGTTTTATTATGCACAATGTTGCTCTCTGTGATCTCTTATAAAGTTTATTAAGTGGGGAGAAGGCGGATTAGCACATTAATGGTTGAGCGAGACACACAGTGGACGGCTTATTTGAACTCTTGATAAACAACGTCTGAATATTTTTTGTTTTTCCATCATCTCTCATTCAGCTGGCAGACTGAGACCTCAAGGGGAAATGATGAGAGCTCTGACTAAAAGGGCAGCTTTAACTCATTCTTTGTCTGTTTGATATTTAGAATATTATCTAATAATCTGGGCTCCTCAAATGTGTGCAGTTTTGCACACACAAACAAATTCTATGCACTAAAACAGTAAAAATTGACAAATCCATGGTGCCAAAAAGGTCTGTAATTCTCTGAAAGCAGCAAACAATGTAGAGTTGAGGGAAGGCTAATGCTGACAACAAAACAACAATGATTCAGTAATATTAAAAGGCAGGAAACAGGAGCATAAGAAAGGGAATAATGTGCATATTATATGTAATTTGGAGATTCTGCAAGATTTTTAAATGGTTAAGAAAACAGTAAATAGCAAACAAAGATCCATTATTATCCTGATTATGTCTCTGTTTTGCTCTAACATGTTATTTTAAATATAAAGTTAGTACCCAAACATGAGAAAAGTCATCACAGTACACAGAAAAAATATCACATCAAATCTAAACACACCCAATCCTGAGCAGCACAAACATAATTAGCATTAATTTAATTAGATTTATAATAATTGTATACAGGTCAATTCCATCTGATTTCAAAGCTATGCACACTCAACTACAAGTTGGACAGTATTTCACAAATGCTACAATATTTTTAGTTTTATTTCATATTCTGATAATGCCTTCATCATAATAATTTTTTAGCTAGGACCAAATAGTGCTGTAAAAAAATGTTGGGCCCCTTAATTTCTTCAGTTTTAATTTTTTTTGCCACACTTCAATGTTTCAGTTCATGAAACAAGTTGAAATGTTCTTAATATTCCTTAATATGATTGCAGTTACTGTGTATTTACCAGGATAGTTGTGCTACCCTTTTCATCTGATCGACTAAAGAAGCATTTCTGATAATGTGTAAGTTTTACCTTTTGCAGAGTACTAGTATTTGTTGGGCTCTGATTGTGTGTAGAGACCACTGTGCTGCCAAAACGGCCAACCCCATCTATGATCTAATGTAATCAATGCGTTTCTATACGTGTGCCATCATGTAGAAGATCAGAAGAAATCCAGTCATTCACAGGAGCCTGCATTAGAGTGACTTTCAGTGGTGCTATTTTGGTGGTTTTTGTCTAGGATAGGTGTTCACAGACTGTGTCCATTACACAGAGTGCTGCTATTTTACACCAGATTCATGTCATCAAAGGTACTAAGAGATGGTGTAAATCTGCTCGTGCACATGTGTACATGCACAGTGGGTACACACACATGTGGAAGAAGATCACTCTCATCTCCCTATAATTTAACACAACTATCCTCTATAGATCTGCCCTCAGTCTGCCACTATAAAAAGACAGTCACAGCAACCAGCGGTGCATCTAAACATTTTCTATTGTCATGCCATGCTGTGCCAAAATTCTTTTCGGCATACCAAAGATTATTCTGCTTTCTTACATAAGAAAATGTGAACTGCTGCTTTTTATGAAATCATATGACAGCAAGCGGAAATAGCTTGATTTTTCTTGTGTTTCTGACCTGAGTCTCCGACATGACGTAGAGGTAGTGGTGGTCAGAGGAGAAGGCCATATCTCTCAAGATGGGTCCATTCTCAACAGCTTGAACAGTCTCATACTGAAGGGCACGAGAGGAACCATCTACCCGGATCTGAAAAAATCCAAAGCACAAAAAACAAGATTGATATTTTCACATTTATTTTTGACATTGTAACTTTATTAGGATCAAACATATGTCAGAAAAATAGAAAAGAGTTACAAGAACACAAAGAAAATAGAAAATAAATGATTGTATTTTGAAGTCATGCCTGATGGCGTTCTTAGGAATGTTTGTTTAGTAGAAACAACTGTACATTTTCCCAGACATTATAGCTTTAACTGCTGCATCACAAAAGTACATCTTTCTCGATCATAGTTTGAGTAATTTCAAAGCAATCATGGTAATATGGCATCTGGGCAAGAGCTGTGCTCCTTGAATCCCCAGGTAAGTTTACTCAGCAGAAAAGGCATGGAATTGCCACTTTGCACACTGATAGAAATGGTCTGAGCGGTGCCAGGACATCTGCTTACACACATGCACACACTCAAACTATATTCTATTCTAAATCTGCTCCTCTTCCTCTAATTTGGCAGAAAAATGCAGTTCTGACACAAACCTACGCAAGCAGCTTTCAGCTCGCTATAGATTAAACTTGCACACACAGACATATGGACATATGGACAAGTGTAAGGCAATTCTTACTGAAGTTGTAATGACTCTTAGTAGTTCGTTGTGCCCTTCAGTCTAAAGCGTTTGCAGGTAACGGGCACAAACAGGAGATAATTGGACAGGAAGCAGATGGTCGACCAGGCAGGTGAGTCACTTCATGCTTAATTATAATAAGATTATGACAACAAACTCTCTGTGTTCCCTCTGCCACCGTTAAACAACAACAACAAAAAACCCCTGGCTCCTTGAAAGTTGAAGTTTTTAAGACTGTGGAGCTTTTAATAACCACGGCATTGCTATTTATAATTTTGAATTTCTCAAAGCTTTATTTTTTTTAATACATATACTTTTGGAAAACTCTTAGAAACTGATTGACAACTAATTTCGTTTTTGTTGAAATAGACCATAAGCTTGGGTACTGCATGTTTTAAGAAACTGTATCTTCATATTGGGCAATTAAAATTCCATTATTTAAATTTCACAATGTTCTCTACCAAAAGATACAAATGCACAAAAAGTCTTCTGTCTTCCAGCCACACCTTCATTTGTCTTCGCAGAAATAGTCATCTATTATATCATAAACTGAGGAACTATGTGCAGTCTAGGTACTGCCCTGCTGTTCCCTCAAATATTCAGTTTCACAACATGACATTTCTTCAAACAGGCTCCATCTTTCACCCTGATTTCACTCAGGCCTGCCTTCTTGTTTGTTTCCCAGCCATTCTTTCCCTCCTGCCATGCCTCCTGCTCGGAGAAGGTAGTGACCTTGATCACAAAGAACCTCGAGTTCTGTTTTATCAAAGCCTGACACACTTCCACTGGGAGTCATTGTACGGACTGGGGTCAGCTGCACAGAAAAGAACAGAAGGCAGATAGGCGGGGGAAAGAAGAGAAGGAGGCAAGAAGAAAGAAACTATTACAAGAACTAAAGCCAGATTCAGCAGGTGGGGTTATCTAATCTGGCCTATTAGGTGAGTTCATTTTAGGTGCATATGCCCACAGAACACCACATGTGAATGAATGTGCATTCAGTGAAAGATGAGTGTATCATATTACCCCCAGTGCAAATGACCAAGTGCTGAGTTGCATAGAGTTTAAGAGCTGACAGTCCATAGCAGTGGCTGAGTATAGAGTTTTATTGTGTTGGGACAGATTCACGGTCACCAGGGAGCAAAGAGGCTTCAATGGGAAGCTCCTGTATATCATCTCTGGATCTGACCACCAACAAAACAAACAAGCCACCAGGGAGAGCACCGCATGTCCACAAGCATGCAATACTGGCGAGTTAAGTCACACTGGGACTAAAGAGGAGCATGCAAGGGAGAGCCACTCATTTGAACTGAAGATTGTCAGACTTTGTCACAAAACCAAAGTTCATATAAAGTATTATTGACTATTTGACATATTTTACAAAGGCAGCTGTGCCTGCAAAGCTTTGGGCTTTCTCCACAAAAAGTCTTTAACCTGAAACATACTACATTATTAAATGATACTGTATTGCATTTATATTTAGCCCTCTTTGATAGCTTAAGCTAAAATCCAGTGCAAATAACTTACCTAATTAGTAAACTGAGTCTGCCTGCATGTAGTTTATTCCTTAGAGGTTTGTTAGAGAAGATTAGTTAATAATCTTCCAAGCTTTGCAAATCAAGCTTACAGAGCAACTACAAACCTACCAGGATTCAGCCATCCATCTATCAGAGCGGCTTAATTAGAGAAACAGCCAAGAAGCCTGCAACAAAAGAGTGCCCATAAAAAGCAGAAGAAGGTCCTCAATTTAGACCAAAAATGAACTTTTTGGTGTATACATGTTACCTAACACACCACTATTTCCATGGTGAAACATGGTGATGACACCATCATGCTACCAGCCAGAGCTACAATGAAATTTCTTATATCAAGTGTTTATGTGGTAGAATGTCCCAGTCAAAGTCCAGACCTGAGTGCTTCTTATATACTATGGAAAAAACCTGAAAATTGCTATTCAAAAACACTCTGTATTCAGTGCGACTGAACTTACCTACTTTGAAGAATTCAAGAAAGTAGGTCGAATTCTTCAACCTAATTTTAGAATTCAACCTATTCTTTGTACATAATATATTTCAGCAAAATATATTATGTACAAAGCTTGCAGGCCTCAAAAAGTCCCAGAAAACGTTGGTTCCACAAATGAGTAATTCAACATTTGTATTGAATACAAATGCATGACACACCACATAACATCCCAACAAAATACTTTACACAACTTGATGTAATGTTACAAAATGTGAATACTTTGTAAAGCCTCGTAGATAACACTTTTTTCTGCACAGGAGGTAAAAATGAAATCATGTGGTTTATTATGAAACTACTAATCCTGGACTCATCATCAGAAACATCAATTATTAATACAGAATGTCTTAATTTCTCATCAGTCAAAAATCATTAAGGCAGCACGGTGGTGCTAGCCAATATTATCTGATTCCTTTTCAACAGTAATAAAGTGGATTAGCTGCTCTATGCTAAATGGATTACAATGCTAATCTGTGCTATCACATTAGCACAACCCAGAGACAATCACTTCCAGGCAGATCTGCTTTTGCCTCAGGGAGGAGCAGCTAAGATGTATAGTAACATCTAAAGGTCAAAGAACATGGACCACTCAGGCATTGGGAGACACAGAAAAGCTCACTTTTAAAATCTCTCACTTTTAAGAGACTCCAGCTCTCCTTTTTTCTGACTGCTGATTAAAGACAGTAAATGGCTGGGTACTCAGAATTTCCTGTGTCTTGAAGACAATAAAAAGTCGTTCACATTTTTTTTTTATGTCTAAATCTTAAAAAAAATTAATCAATAAAAGACATATAGTAGTAATGCTTAAACAAAGTGCTGCCTTCTACAAGGTTCTAATTTGGACATGAACTGCGTCCCCTAGTGGAATAGACGTGCTACTGCATGCACACGCAACAAATAAGCAGAACTGTGAGGTAATAATGAATAGAAGAAGAAACTGTCCATTTGATTGCAGCTTTAAAAAATCAATTACGTTCTTAAAATATGTGTGTGTGTGGTGGTGATGGCAGGGGGGAGGGGGGGTAATTCTGCATATAAACACCAAATACTAAAGTAAAGCAAAGCTTTAGCAAGAGTACTATTTTATCTCCATTTTAAAATCTGTAGTTCTCGGACATATAAGTTATTATTGATATTATTCCATTTGTGAATAAAAGACTAAAACTGAACACCAAATAAATTTCTATGCTAATTTTTATGGACTTTCAAATCTGAAAAACACTTAGAGCAAACCTCTGACATTTCAAGAGTGAGTATGAGCAATCTACAGAGGATTTGAAAAAGAAACCTCAATCTTGTCAATATTTAGGCTTTGCATAAAGTTAAATATTTCCACGAAAAGATTTTGGAAATGTGTAAAAAAGTGTTGTTTTTTTTTTTATTGAACTGAGTGTGCGATGGAAACATCTACTAAGGAGACCTATGAGTAAAGAAGTATAGATTAGTATAGATTATGAAGAACAAAACCACAAATGTTCACTTTCAGTAAGTGATGCATCTCTATTGACAGCCAAAATAACTTAAAAAAATACATGTTGAAAGTTGTAAACAGACAGTAACTTTGTGCTTCTGATTGAGGTTTTGTGATAGGCAGTGAAACACCCTGTCCTTGACTGCCATGTCATGGATTTTGAAGCAGCAAAAGGAAGTCTTGTCACACAGAGCCACAGTCTGTTGAGCATGGCACACATACTAACATGGCGTAGCTGGAACACACACCATGACCAAAATGTGGGTAAAGGAAGCCAGAATAAGCTGCTGACTAAAGTATCACTGGTTTGACATACACAGTGAGGTGAGTGGGCTGGAGCAGAATGTCATCCAAAGTCATGGGGCATGCTGGGAATTTCACAATATTTAGGTGAGAAATTTCATTAATCCTCTGAAACGAACTCCTGGGCAAAACCTAAGCTTTTCGCGATTCCTGCAGCTCAAAAAAGTCAGCTCTTTTTTCTGGTAATTCCAAGAGTTTAAATAATTTTCAAGAATGCGTAATAACCACTCCTAATGCTAATTTTTCTAGCCTTAAAGCTGCAGTAGCTGTGCACAAGCGGTTATCCACTTAAAGAACCAAATTATAAACACATACTATATTGTATTTTTATTATGGTTTTTATGCAATTGGCCAGTGTGAAGTTCTGCATAGTACTTCAAAAAACTTTTGTTTAATTTGAAAAGAAAAGAATGAGTATGGGTGTACTTGTACTTAGACCTCTTTAATCTGATACAAAATTCTGTGCAACCAATTCCCTTCAGAAGACACCTAACTACAAGACAGTCCATTTATGCCTAAATTAACTGAACTTTTTGAGTTACAGTCGAAATACAAACACTCCCCTTAAAACATGGTAGTGGCAGTATCATATTGCGGGAGGGCTTTACATCAACAGGGTTTGGGAAGCTGTCAGAGTTAATGGGAAGCGACTGAAGACAAACACAGGGCAACGCTTGAAAAAAGAGTGTTTAAATCAGAAAGGTATCTGAGACTATCAAATATCAAGTCAGTGCAGACAAATACCAATGAATGTCATGTTTTTCAGATTTTTATGTTTAATAAAAAAAAAGATACATTTTCTTCCTCTTCACAATACTACTTTGTGCTGTGACAAAATGTTGCAAGGTTTTCTGGATATGAATACTTTTGCAGTGCACTGTACGATATGGTGGCTATTTTGTGGTTTTGTTTTTAAGGTCACAAGTCTAAACCCATTCTAGATATAAAGCCTTTCAGTCCAGGAGCACGGTATACACATGTCAAAGGACTCTGTAACCCAACCTGTCACACATGGTCAGGTTTCCATCCTCTCTGTATAGCCAAAGCAGAACGTTAGTAAGTCAACCATGCAAGGCAGTACATGCATTAAAAGCTTAGAAAGACACACCGGCAGATTTACAGAGACAATAGAGAAGAACATTTACTGTAAAAAGAGACGGGTAGAAAAGAAACAACACATCGTCACTAAATCATGCCAATATGTCTCTCCACGCATTGTCTTCACACAGACAGAATAACAATGGTGCCTGTCTGGCAGTCCAAATCTGTTCAGCGCACTGAAACATATGGTACACAAAAAAAGGAGTACACAAAAGCTGACTGGCTTCATCTGCTAATGCCAATCAATGACAGAGCAAACATGTCTCTTATTATACAAGATGTATGTGGGGGGGTAGTAGGTTTGACATTAATCTATGCGTATCAATGAGGACATGGTGCATTAACATTGGGTGTCAGGATAGAGCAACTCTGCTCATATAGCTAATCACATTTCATTCTCTATTCAGTGCCAAGAGTTTAACAGATAAAAACATAAGTTTTTATTCTGAGAAAAATAAGAATAAGGCACAAAACCTGTGCTGAAACAAACAAACAGTGTGACACATGGATAATAAATTTCAAGGTTGTGTCTCCACTTACATTGTCTCTTGGTGTAATATTTCACATTTAATGAGTATGGCTTTTATCTGCGAGCTATCCAAAAAGACAACACTGTGCTGATGCTTTACTGGTTTCCGTTTTAGGACTTAAATATTCATTCAGCTCATTAAATGTACTTTTAAGATCATCCTTCTTTCCTTCTTCCTTTCCTTTTGACTCAATCCCCACACTCTCTCTCTGTCTCTTTCTCTCTCTCTCTCTGTAGGAGGGTCAAGGAGTAAAAAAACCACAGAGTGTAAGTCAACTCATTCTATGCCTTAATTCTTGACTCTGTTTTATATTTTCAATTAGGCATATCTGCTGCACGGCAGGATTTTAATTAACGTGTTTCTCCTGATGTGTGTACTATGAGGAAGGTGCTTTGTTGGTGCAAATCAAGGAAATGTCATTGTTAGCAGGGAACTACAGAGATTCATATTGTCACTTTCTCTAAGCTGTGTAAGAATATGACCTCCTCAATGGCCTGCTTGTTGAGATTAGATTTGCTGAGATTATTTATTTTTTTCCTCACAAGTAAAAAAAAAAAGTAAGGTAAAGAAACCCAAAATCTACTAAAGTTGAATGAAGTATAATTTGTGGTTTAAAGCACTAATATGCATACCCCAAATTAAAAGACGACTTTCTTTCCCACCATCTAAAATTAAAATCACAAACTTATGTTTTCAGTTATATCTCAATAGTGACTGAAAAATATGCCATTCTTTTTTTTATTTATGTCTTCAAAATCAGAAACATATAAACAGAATTTATGTACGTGTATCTGTCATGGCTTTGGAAACCTCTGATAGCTTTATTGACACATTTGAGTTAATTACTGTTGGGGTACGTTTTTTAGGTGAAGTTTAATTTTTTTTTTGTGCCAAGATGGATGCTATTATCAACAGTTACAGTTACACTGATTTATTTATTTTTTTTCCTATTTTGCTATGTGTTTCCAGTTTAGCATCATAGTGAGTTCAAGAACACAACCAAAGGGAATCACTTCAACAAATGTTTCGAGAAGAGGTAGGGAGAGTCCAGAAACAAACAAACAAACAAAAGAAGTAGAATATCTGTGGGGTGTCTTGATGAGGGCTGTGGAACAGTTCACACAGCTTGATCAGTTTTAAAAATGTTTGAAACTAAGTTAGTTTCAAAGTGTGAATATTTATACAGTCAGGTTACTGCACCTTATTCTCTGCTTTTTACATTTTCCTTAAAAGTTTTCAAATGATTTCTTTTACATCACGAATGTCTGTCAATTTAAAAAGGACTCTATACACTTTTGAGAGCCACTGTAAATGTGAATTCCTCTTTCTGCTGGAACCAATACAATGAACATTTATTACAGGTACCACACCTGATCTTATTCTATAAGACAGCACTATGATTGGACCCCTGACTCAGTGACTGGCCATTGTGGCATTAAAGGTGTGCTGCCCATTAGCCTGCAGCTCCAAGCAACCTACTAATAAAATCTTATCCCCTGCTGAGAGATGAACAAAAAAAGCACCGAGAGAGGAGAAGGACAAGAATGTTATTGTGAAAGATGATGGTGTTGATCGTGAAAAGGGGACAAGTGTCTGGAGACTTCCTAGCTCATTTCTCCCCCCTGTGCTGCTTTCCTTCTTCAATCTCCCCCATGGCTCTAAAGAATGAGTGACAGGTCTCCCTGCTATCACTCCCGTCACTGCTGATCTGCCTTAGAGCAGTGTGACCAAGTGGGAGGTTTGGGGAGCAAACAGCGCAACTTTTGTCATTTATTTCCTTTAAGCAGTTATCTTGCTCTGTCTCCCAGTCACATCATTTGGGTTGGTTTGAAATAGCTCTAGGCTTAAAGCCAGTTCAATCTAGAGAACATCTGTGACCTGTGGACTGTGAGCCATCAGCTGTCACTATCATTGATTTTTTCATCTTGTGTTATGAGAGGAACCTTTGTTTCTTTTGTTAAATTACTAAAATTGTTTCCTCTGTTGCATCTTAAATGATATATTTATCTACCAGTCTCTCAAGTGAGCATACACATTCATGCTATAACATTTTCAAACTCGCGTCTGAATAAATTTTTTCAAATTAAATTATCTGGAACTTGTTGGTATAAAGGTTGAGTCCAAGTTCTCTATTCAGTTGTCAGAAGCTCTTCCATCTTCCGTTTTATTCTCCGCCCATTCACCTTTTCATTTTTCAAAGTGCTGCTTTATATTTCAGTCCATTGATTTTTCACTTTTATAATTCTCTCTTGTCACATAAGGTACTCCGTTATTTTCTTTTTGCACCATCTCATTAGAGCCACGGGACGGCATTTGAGGCGACAGGCAAAGATCTTCTGACAGAGCCTAGTTATTGCTGACAAATACCTTACCTGCCTGAGTAAAAACAACTCTCACGTGTCTCCTACCAATTATTTTTGTAATGTTTGTACTTTGTTATCAAATGTTTTCACAGTGATAAAAGTTCCTGCTTTAGTGAGCAAAAACTGGGCCTCAAAGACCCACAGAGGAAGCAGCAGCATAATGTGATGGAATAGCACCACCTATTAGTGCAGCAACCTGGTGTCAGACCTACATGGTGGAGGGTACACCATTATATTTAGTGACCGGGGACACTTATGAGCCACAGTTTAATGGAGTCAACATGCTCCCAAGTGCAGGGAGGGCACCAAATGAGGCAATCACATCAAGCTTTTGAAGGCAGAGACTGAGCAGTGGAGTCAGTACCTCATGCGGTTCAATTTGATTTCAGTAGGGGCAGCACGATGTGGATGGACATACATCAAATATTTGTCATCTGTTATGTTACTTTGATGTGATACCTAGTCAAAAATGTTTAATAAGAAAGGATTAGTTTATGTGTGTAATTTGCAGATATGCCAGTTTTACCTTATGTGTAGAATTAAATCATTTGATTCATGATTCATCAGGGCTTCACATCTTTACTACACGTTTATTATAGACAAAGATATGTCAAAACAGGAAAACATATTTTTCTAAATGACTGATGGAACCTTGTTTCAGCCAGCTCACCTGCAGTGCACAACATTACTCTATTCTTCACAACGCCAGAGTAAAGTCTGATCACTTTGACTATTAGTTTTTAAAATACTTTGAGATATCTTGAAACAGTCTGCATTATTAATGGTTCATTTAGAAAGACTTCCCATGTATTGCTACAAAATTAAATGCTTCCAATTTGTTACAACTGCTTTAAATGTTATTTTAAATATATCTTTTGAATACTTGTCTACAATCAGTAGTTGCAGTAAAACTTGCTCTTTTGCCTAAAATGTCAGAAGACTGCTTCCTAAATTCATGCCTACTTATTTCGTCCAACTGGAATGCAGTCTGTGGATGCAGGAGCCTGCCAGTCAATATTTCAGCCCAAAATGCAGTGAGCATATGTGCAGCGGGGCATATTTGGGGATACTGTTGCACAAGCAGATGAAGTAGAAAAGACTTTTCCTACTGCTCAGTATAACAAACACTTACTGCTATTATTCACACGCACAGCAGACCTCTGAGGTCAACTACTTTTAAAAGGTCCAAAAGGCCTTCAAAACTATTTTCAGTCAAGTATCTCCTCTTTAGATGTCAATCACCAATTTACCCAACCCTGTATGGAAATATGCATTGGATGTGTTCAAAAACCTTAGATCAATATTACACAAACAGCATATACAGCTCTCTTAAGGGACCCTAGAAGAATATGAGCTCTTCAAATAAGGGTCCACTGACAGACTTTGATCAACAGTCATTAGGTCACTCCCAAACACCCCACTGTGACCTTTCGCCATCAGTATGCAAGGTGCATAGTTGACTGCACTTCATGAGAGCATCTGCTTCTATAAAAATCAATCAGCAGTTTGTCTAACCTGAGTAGCGAAGAAGAGAAATGTCTCCACAAAGATGTCTGGGCCTGATAATGGTCTAATGACAGACTCTGATCAACTTAGCTCAAAGTGGAGAGATAACTCTGAACTTTGCTTTGCTCTTTTACCAAGTCTACTTTTGTTTTACAGGTTTGTTCCTCTTTTACTGATCATCATTCTGTCTCAATTTCTCCTGCCAATGCTCATTCTCAGCTTTTTTTTTTTTTTTTTTATCAGCAAAAGGAACAGTTCATTGACTTGAAGACAGAGACTGGTATTCTGGGAAGTGATGTCAAAGCACTAAATCCAAGTAAAAAAAAAAAAAGAAGCCATAAAAGGAAAATAGTTCCACAACAAATGTGGAAACTAAAGTTGAGTTAAAAAGTAAGATGCGACAGAAGCATCTGTGTGCATCAGAGTGTCTGAGCAGGTGTGTGAATAATAGATGGGAAGCTGAAAGCCAGACGATGTCTGGGAGAAGGCATAACTCTGGATCTCCTTACCAAACACTGCCATCAGAAAAAGAAAAAAAAACTCAGCAGACATACAAATACTCTCTCACACATACACACACTTATGTAAAAACATAGCATATGCAATCTGTCCCATACACACAAACAACTACTTTGTGCCATTTTGTGGAGTGTTTTTTCTTCCCCAACACAACACATTTACTGTTTGGGTCTAATAATCACTGAGTCAGGTAATGTGATCCAGGAATGGGAGTTGTAGGTCTTTGAGAAAAATGAGAACACTTTTTTTTTCTTTTTTTCTTATGAGAAATTGTATTCTGCTTGTGCGGTGACGACAGATAAGAATAAAAGTAGCACACATGCACACATTAAATCTTTGGATCACTGACTTCAGCTGAAGACCACACATATATGAATTTATAAATTATCAATGGGCTTACTCTCTCAGAGCAGTGTGTGTATGGATGTGTGTATGGATGTGTGTTGTGTGCTCATACATGTCTAGAAAACATTCATTGCCTGCCCTTCAGTTTTGTGTTTTGGTGATTTATGAGGATCTTTCCCAGGTTTCCAATTAAATATGGAAGCACCTCAGAACCAATTCCTCAGAGAAAAGCAGGTGTGAATCTCTCAGATCCCTACAAATGCTCTGTGCGTTTGTCCATTTGTAAGTTCCTTTCTTTTGTCAAAAGGTGCTTCTTTTTTATATTTCATCTTTCTTCTTCTGCCTTTATTCATTTACCAAATAGACTGGCACATCCCATCTATTATACCTCCTTTCTGCTGAAGGGAAAAATTGCATTGCTCAAGTAACATGGAGAGGGGGAGACAGAGAGGCACAGAGAAAATGAAGAACAAGGAGAGTGGATGGGGACTTTGGGTAATGCTGCTCAAATACTACAGACCTATATCTGAAGACAATTATTTTTTTCTTGACTTTATTTTAGGGCTATCAGAGTAAAGCCGGCTTAGTACAAAAATATATGTGACATTTTTCTGATTTTTACTGGCAAATATTTATTTTCCTTCATCTCCATAATGATGTCCACATAAAATACACATAGAGGTGTTTTTGTAAGATAACAAACTTAACTGGAAACCACTTATCTGAATGTACAGTGTATGATTTAAGCAAAAATGACAAACTCACAAAAGCTTTTTCTTCTCAAGACCCAAAAATAATATTCCTATAAAACATGGATGTAACTAGAAATCTAAAAAAATCTAACTTTTTACAGTGAAATTTTGACATTTATTTGAGATCCATAAATATTTAAACAGACTTTAGACTTTTACAGCATTCTCCTAGAAAATGCAGTTATATAAAATGAACTGTCTAGAAAGAGAAAAGGTCAAAAGTAAGAACAATCACATTACACATGCCTAAAAGAAGCTGTTTAGTTCCTACAAGTCACATGTTTTACTTTTTTCAATTTTTTTTTTTCCTCATTCAAATCACCCACCTCCATGAGACACCAACACATTTATCATAGTTTATAAAACAATTCTATTTCCATGTCTGCCCATATGGAGAGCCATAACTCCCCATAAATGATGTCTGGCGCTATAGAATCCATTCTTTTGTTCCACCTTTTTAAAAACTAACCAGGAAAAATACAGGAACTATTTGTGTTTGTTACTAATGTTTGAAATGCAATATAATATTCAGTCTTAAAAGAGTTACGCAAATAACTGTATACAAATAGCTTCTTCTCTCAATCTTTTTCAAACATGTTTTCCCTATCATACCAATGAAGACATCCTGATATCAGCTCCTTTCCACTGCCTCTGTGGGAGATTTTCTAAAATTAGCTGTAATCTATCAAGGGAGCACATTAGAGTTTCACGCCCATGCATTATGCGATAGCATAAAAGCAGGGTATTCTGCATGATAATGGAGGCTTCACAGTGGGAGTTAAATAACTTTATCCAATAAATAAATTAGGGTGTTGTTTCGGGATGGTTGGTTATAATCAAGACAAAGGGAACTGATAAAAACCATGTAAGCATTTTAACAAAATTAATGTTGCCATTGCAAATATCTTTGTTCTCCGGGGCACACAAAATGGAAACACACAAATTAGGTACTGAACTGTGAAACATAATGGAAATATAAAATTCAAGTGTCATGAAGGTTCTTGGCTGGATCAAACTAAGACTACTTTAGGAATACGCTGTTTGTTACAAGTCAAGTCAGGGCAAAGGTTGCACTGAAGGTGAAAGTATGTTAGATTATAAAACAGTAACCCATTCAAGAGTGTTGTAAGACAGAAAACCTATGAAGATATAATGTTGACAAGCTGGGCAAGAAGAGCAATAATCAGACCAATAGCCAAACCAATAAGCCAATAGTAACTCTAGAGGAGCTGCAGAAATCCACAGCTCTGTTGGCAAGACAACTATTAGTCAGGCACTCCACAAATCTGGCCTGGAAGAGTTAAAAAAAGAAAGCTGTTAATAGAAAAGGATAAGAGGTCCCATGTGATCTTTTACACACTCCACAAAAGAGAGAAAGAAAACATGTGGCAGATGCTGTTGTTGACGAATGAGGCCAAAACTGAACCTCTTTGGGTTTTCTATAAAAACAACGAATTTCACCATAAGGACACAATCCTCACGATAGTGGTAGCATCATGCTGTGGAATGTTTTGTTTTTGAAAACAAAAATGTTACTTTTATTTAGCAAATATATGCTGCTTGGTATAGGTTTATTACATAAGATCGATCCCTATGGAATACATTAAAGTTAGTGTTTGTAATATGACAAATGTAAAAAACTATAAGAGGATAGGTGCACTTCTGCACCTCACTATATGATTTTTTTGGTAGTGTCATTCAAATATAATTAATAACAGCCATTCTTTGAAAATTCTGATCCTATGGCTCTTGTTTGCACTTTGTCATACTCTGCCATCTTCGTCAACATAATTTCTTCTTCTCCAACTATCCTGCCCTTTCAAGATGTGGCATCGCAAAGTATGACACAAAAAGAGACAATCTGTGTGCCACTGTGACATCAGAGCAAGCCTGAATGACAGAAGGAAAAACTGAGACAAAGAAAAGAAACAGGGAGGAACTGAGACACATCACCTGCAAAATGTTAGATAAAGATGGCTGTAAGCTGCACTAAAACTTGAAGGCAGATAAAAGTTAATTCTTTCCCAGGGAGAGACAGCGTGAGAGAGGAATCTAAGAGGATATTTGCTGAATGGGACCTGTCAGCTTGCATTGCACAGAAATCCTCTTATGCCTCAAAATTTCAATTAGGTTGGGAAGCGATTCGGTGTGGTGCGCTTCTCTCATTTTGCACAGGAAGTACAAGGTGCACAAGGTAGGATTTGTCACAGCGGAGACAGGTCTCCTCCACCAACATTATGATTCAAAGGACGAACACGAGCGAGTGCGCGCACACAGACACAAACTAGAGGAGCTCCCCCCTCCAAATGCCAAAACCATTTCAAGTGACAACAGTGGTACACTTGATACTACTTCAGTGCTTAGTGAGCAGTGTTGCAATTGAGTTTGTTCCACTGAGTAGGGTCTGAAATTTCAACTCCACAGGTTTGTGTTGGTCTTCTGTCATCTGTGTGACAGCCACAATTACACTATGTGCCAACCTCTTCAAAAGATAGCAACTTGCAGTAATTACAACACTGAAAGTGTTCATGTTCTGCTTTGGTTTAATTCTCCCCTTCACTTTCATTTCACTTTATTTTCGCCTTTGAAGTTGTACATCAGCTAAAAATTACATATTCAAAATGAAATCCACTTTTAGCTGTAAAAATGTTTATTGAAGAATCAGAAGGCTTGTTAATAGACTGAAAACAGTACAATTAACATGAACTTAATTGTACTGCACGATTATGTTTTTTATTCTCCTTTTTAGCATAAAAAAGGAGCTGTTTTATGCTAAAAACCTTGTTAAGCTCTTATCCCAAAATGATACTCTCAGAGATTATAGGATGGATTTTCTTAATTATGCTAATAAGTCTAATTTCAATATTTTAGATAAATAAGATGGGGTCAAAGGTCACATGATTTATTTTCATTACAAAAAAAAACCTGAGATACACTCATAACAGCATGAACACATAGCTTAAAGTTACCATAGGTCTCCATCAGCCACAAAATAACCAGAATTGGTTTACTTTAACTTTTTTGGTTATTCAGCTAATGTAGGAAGTTTGGAAATCATATCTTCTTTGTAGAAATGAAAAAGCATGTTTGTTACTTGGAAAGGTTTTGGCAAATTGTTTTAGTCACAACACAAAAGCAGCTATAATTCTAGTTTTAATTCAAAAACACTATTAAATCTCGCTGTCATGAATCCTGGGCAGAAGAGATTAATCTCCATACAATTATTTCAGCTAAATAAAGCCCTCATTACTTTACTACAGAAAGAAGTAGTAAATTTTTCACATGACAATACGGTGGAAATGATTTGCATAAGTAACAGAAAAACTGCAAATTCAACAATATTTTGCTTTGGCCATTCACTTTTTTGTGACTATATTTTCATTTTTTCTAAAATGTGTGATAAAACTTGTGTTCAACAGTAGTCAAAAAGCAAAAAATATATAATAAGTTTTATAAAAGTCCCACTGAAGAAAAAAGTTGCAGTAAGTTGATATCACAGTTGGAAACATGATGTAAATAGTGATACCATTGAAATCCTATCAATAACTATTATACCAAAACATTATCCCAAAATGGGATATGTCAGCTATATTTCCTTGGCTATTTGGGAATTTGGAAAACTTAATCTTGCTTGATGCTTATTTTTGGTTTTTCCATATAATGGTTTGATATAAGTTAGGGTGCTTAAACCACCTTTTAAGCCACTAATTCCTTCACTAAGCCAAATAAGCTCACCAATTTATGTCAATAGATTCAAAACTCATCCTTCCATCATCCCTAAATTGTTCCTTCTTTGCATGCCTGTCCCATCTTTGCCTTCTTCTTCTTTCTTCCCCTAAACTTTATTCTGTCGTTCTGTTCTTTCACCTTTCCCCTAACTCTCTATTCCCAGCATCCCAGTAGGCTTTCATCTTCCCCAGGTTAGATTACTGTAAAGCACTGTCTGTCTGCCAGCATTCCTGAAAGCTTTTCATCTCTGCTCTGATTCATCTAGGGAGACAGAGGGAGAATAGAGGAGAGGTTGAGGGAATGGAGTGAGAGCAGTGCAGAGGATGCTTTTGGAGACAGAAGGACATAGACACAGAGGGGAAATGGCAGGCCTGTGTTGTGCTATGGATTTCAGAGCCTTTAGTGGTTAACCTGCACTGCAATGGGCTGATGGGAAATTTCCCAGTTGGTCTCTTGGCTGTCTGTGAAACACCCACACAGAGCTGAGAGCACACCTCACTGGGGACGCACAAATATGCTCACATGGACACATGCTGGTTGAAGAAACACAAAATGAATGTCTACACACAAATACACAAAACTGTAATCTGAAATACAAACAACAAAGTAAAAGAGACCAAAAAAATAACTACAGTTTTGGTCAAAAATAATTCTTTTTTATAGAAGCAGACCAACAAACCCAAAGTTTGGAAATTAAGTCTATTCTACCTTTTCCCCTTATGTTTGAAAACCTGAAGCTCTAGTAACATTAGCCAGGAGAAACGTGTATAGTGCATCTGAGACAGCCAGGCAACGCAGATCTCAAAAAGTGCTCTGAAATCTACTCAGCCTTAAGAGAAAAAAGTAGAACATGCAAAGATAAGTGAATACACCCCAGTGTGTGCAAGTCTGTTTCTGCCCACATACATGCATTGGCAGCTTACAAACAGCAGCAAAGGTTTAATTACTGAATCCCAGCATCTCTTGACTGCTCTGCTGCATTGTGCGTGTGTGTGTGCGTGTGTTTTTTTTTTTTTTGTTGTTGTTTATTACACTGTGTGTGTTTGTGCATTCATGTTATAGACAACAGCTGTGGAAATGAGGGGACTGTGTCAGTGGGTGAGCATCCAGCCGTAAATACATAAATGCCTTTACACCAAAGAGCAACATGACCAAGGTTTGGTTACCATAACGACTGCATGTACAACACTGTATGGGCATTGTCTATTTAACTTTATGCTATCTGATTAATACATTTAAGCAGAACTGAAAAAATGAACTACCATGGTAGAAAAGAGTGATGTTTCATCAGAACCTCTGCATTTTATGTTGTAAGACTGATGAAAATTCTAACTGGTTGAATGTTTTTTCTTTTGCATAATTCATTCAAATCAGTTCAAAATGATGCAGCTTTTATCTTTGTAAACATTAATTGAAATAGATTTTCAAACACTGATGCCTCCTTACAACCGTGTGTAGACATAATATATATTAATTATTCCTAGTTATTTTTGATGGTTTAAAAAAATGGTGACTCTTCCGAGGGATGTGTAAAAACGTCCTCAAGAGCAGTGGATCAAGCTCTGCTGCATGCGATTAATGTTCCTTTGAGCTACTTTTCTCGGCCATTAATTTTAAAGTCGTTAAAGCTACAAACTTTACTTTGAAATTATTTATATTGAGCTTCATAGAGAAAATGCTGTGAAATAATGACAAGTTTATGACCAGCAAACAACATTTAATTAATTAAAACTTCACAATATATCAAATCAATATTGTCATCACAATTTTCACCAACGAAATCACAATTGTGATTTTCCGGGGATCATATCGCCCTAATTTTAATCACAAGCAGAATTTTCTTCTATTGCCTTCAAAGTGAAAGAACAGCACAAGTTTTATGTCAGTAAAATCCTTTTAAAAAGTTTTCCATTGACTTTTCAGTGACTCTACATAAGTTCTGAGGCGTAAATTATATGACTGGAAGTTTCAATGTTTTGCTAAAAGGTTTTGCTAAAATAGGTACTGTGGACCATCTGGATCCATTAATGTCCTTGAAGAAAAAGCAGTCAAGCAGTCAAGACTTTACAGTACAGGTAGGTTAAATACCATTATGTTTAATATTGTGATTTTGTACAATATTTTTTTGCACATATTCATTTATATGAATATTTATTCAATCTGCTTTGTTGTTCCCATTTTTGATAATTATAAACAATGACAAAGTCCCATCTTTGAATGTTGCTCACAATATGGAAAATACATGTTTCTGCTCAATATTTAGTTTATGAATGGCAGATAAGCATTTTTATTGCATGGCAGCATTTTTATATTAGACCTACATTCATTGTAGCAGGGTGTTATGGGATTTTTTTCTATTTATTCAATAACCATTGTCATTCTGCTGCATCATTCCCTCACTTGATCAAAATGCATCTCATTGAATTGCTTTTAAGGAAAGAGAATATATGGCCATGTATTTTCAATGTGTCAGGTCACTGGTTTCGTATCAGGTTAATTATTATATCAGCTATAAAACCAGTCTTGTAAATCAACAGCATCTACAAGTCTTAATAGACAACCAGCTAACTAATTACACCTTGTTCTAAAAAGATGGCCATTGACCCTTTTAATTAAGTATAGATAATGACAGCTGAGCATTTGAGAATACTGGCCTAAATTACTTTGTCTATTTGATTTTTTTTGATTGTGTATTTTGGACTGGAACGATTTGGCTCCTCAGATATTTGGTGTGTTATTTTTATTTAGCAGTAAAAAGTAAAGTGTACAAATTGCCTTTTGGGAAGTTTTATAAAATGCCTTTTGAATTCTGCAGCAAGTGGAGAAGGTTGTCCTCTTCCATGCCTTCACCACATGGTTGCAGACTCCTTCAGACGGTCACATTGTCACCTACAAATTCTGGGTCCTTTCATTATGATGGGGCTCTGTGATGATACAGTACTCTGAAGTATTAGGGGCATCCCTGCATGTGATATTTATGAACCTGCCATTCTTATGGCTCTACTCACAACTCCCACTCCCTCTAATCTTAACTGCTGTCATCTACTGTCACTGCCTTATGTCTGTGGCCTTGGCTAACTGTCGACTGACACACAAGGCTGCGTGCGTAAGTGTGCACACACACTTGAGTATGAAATAATTGTTTGTTATTGCGGAATGTGTCAAATGAAGGGCAGTGACGGAAAAACAGCTATTTAATAATCATGATTATAGTAATTAACTCCAAACTATGTGTTTACACAGAGACAAAAAATGTTAATGCTAAATTACCACCTATCCAATATAATCCTACAATAAAAGGGCCAACATAAATAATTTGGCAGTGAAATAAAGGGAGATTAGTAATTACTGTAAGAAAAAAAAAATATTTCATCTCTTTAGTCTTTGGCAGAAACTACAAATCCCACACAGAAAATGAGTATTATAAATAATGAATACATTAACATCTGAATCATGCTAATTCTGATCATTAAAGCTTCAAGTGTGTAGTGCTTATTGTCCTAAATTAGCTGCAGCTTTCTCAGTCCACACCCGCTTATGTATGGATTCCAAGATCACCCAAGGCAGATGAGAATCCTCTCTGAATAAATCAAGCCATCTACAGCCTTGCAATTGAAATAGTTCATTATAGCATCTGAAAACAGCTACACAATTCTGCATTCAACAACATCACAGATACTTATACAGAAACAAAAGCTGAACCGCGTTCGCCGAAAGCTTTCCACAAAAACTGTTAATTCGTCAGGCTCTGTGAAAAGGTCATTGTTTCCCTAGACTTAATGTGAAACTGCTGTGATCAGCTGAGTAATTATGATCATGAATTCACAATTATTGTACAAGCAGGAAGAGGAACGCAAATTTTTAGTAACGTGACAACATAGAGTTATGTTATAAGTTATATAAAGGAAGTCTGATAATAGAAAGTACCAGGTAAAATTTCTTGCGAAACTACAAACTACAAACAAAGTTTTTTATTTGGGGAAATTTGCATAACTGGGTCATAGAAACAACATTTGTTTTACTAATAAGAAGCTGGGAAGAATTCCATGTATTTGTATGCAACCCCTTCAATGACAGACCCCTGCATAAAGTCAACCAAAACAACCGATCAATAAAGTAGCAAAGAACACCCAATCGAAACAGGAAAACATAGAGCCGGGAGAATCATATTTACAGGATGTTTTAAGGACAAGGAATGTGGTCAAAATTTGGAAGGGAAGGTGGATGGAGCAAAATGCATACAGTACATTGATGCTGAGTATAAATACACTCTACACCTTTTTAATTTTCAAACCTGACATTATTTGCATAAATAGTTTGTGGCTGCAATATGGAAATGTTCCCTGTGATATCCCTTTGTGAGTCATGCATATTTTAAATATACACATATAACAAAATGTTATTTGTGCACCGTGTTATGAGATTAGTTAATTATCACAATCAAGATCTGCCCTCAGAAGAGAGAACAAGCTATCAGCACATACTCAGGGTAATATCAAAGTGTATTAAATCTATTTTTATTGTCATTGTCCAAAGCAAACGATTGAGCAGACTACATCTAAGGCTGCATATAACTTTAATTTCACTGTAGAATGCATTAGCATAATCCAAACACACCCTTGTCATGCCCTTTTACAAAAGCTGCCAGAGGGCTGAATGAAAGCCAGCACACTCATTTCTGGAGTCTGGAGAGATCCGCTCCCTTAGATCTTTAAAGTTGGACACCAACAGATGGGCTTGCTCACTCGTTTTCTCCTTTTTTCCCCATTTTTCCCCATTTTTCCTCTCCCTTATCACTTTGTGGTGAAAGCAAAATACTATCTATTGTAGAGGACTTTAGATGGACCAGCTCAGTAAGCATACAAACTGAACTCAAAATGTATTTTATGATTCAACAATGTTTTATGGCTTTGGAGAAGTACTAAACCAGAACTTTTAAAAGTCTAAAGGCAGTGCATGTGACCCTGTGGATTTAATCTGCTGTATTACAATTTGCTGACAGTCTAGTGTTTTAAGCACAATCGATAAACACAATTAAATCTTCTCAGTACATTGTAGTACTGCATTTTTTGTAAGCTGTCATTGTGAAGCAATAGTAAAAATGATTATTACGGCCTTTACTGACGTACCTGCACAGCATTAATCTTTGGGGAAATTAACATGTCCATGTTTTTAGCTCTTTTTGCAAGCCTCACAGCTAAAATGTTCTGAAACTGAATGTGTCGATGGCTTTGGAGCTGGTTTCACTTTTTATGCTCTTCTTCAAAATATTAATTAGCAAGTTTTAGTTGTGGTTGAAAAATAAAACAAACCCTCTTATGTGACCACAGTAACTTTATATGTGTGTGACTGTCCCTGGCGGATATGCAACAGAACAACCAGCACCGGAGCAGTCAGCTAAACAAACACAGCCGTGAGACTTCTTTACATTTTGTACTTCACTGGAAATTGGGAGGAAAAAAAATGTTCTTACAAATACGCAGTCAAATTGACATGACTACACTGTAGAGGAACATATAAATACTTTAAAATTTTATCAGTGTGGCATTCCTTCAAAATAGCCCAAATCCATCTCCTTAACGCCAAGCTCCCAAAACTGTCCCATTTGATCTCTATCAGTTCCATGTCCCGTGGGCTGTGTATTTTAGCAAACCCCTGAGCTGCTCATGATATTAAATGTGTGTTATGTGTTTTAGGGTCTTAGGCCAGAAGATGAGGGCTCTAAGAGAGGACCGGTGGAGGGATTAACTTTCCTGCCCAGCTCCAGCTCTTTACCATTTTAATGAGGCAGGGCTGCAGGGTCTTTCTTCTGCCCCAGCCAACTGTGTCATAGGCTTGGCCTGGGGACAGACTGTGGCTGCAGGGGTTCAGGAACAGTTGCAATACAGCACAGCCATTGTATGGAGAAATGGAGTGAGACATGGCACTTATGGGGAGTGAGGGTGGGTGAGAAAAGGTGAATAAGAGAGAAACAGACAGAGATGGGAATAGGTGGGTGTTGAATGAGAGAGCGTTCCCTCAAACTGTCATGTGTGTCTTTCCACAGAATAAAAGAGTAATTCAGGTCTTTCATTAGGCCTACCTCCAAAGCCCCTATGGTATCCGCCCCGATAACATAGAAAGGCCACATTTGGATTAACTCAACTGAAGGAACTGTAATTGCCTACTGATATGATTATTACCAATATTAGCAGGTAAAACCTTAGAATTTCATATTTTACAAACTAACTACAACATAGAGAGATTAGATGTAAAAAAAAAAAAGAAAAATTGTGGTAATATTTCAGCTGATTTTTGCAATATTGATCACACAATTAACTATTTGACCATTTGACTAGTTTTATTCAAGAATGAATAAGCACACCCTTAAAAAATCATCATTTTGTGATGTGACATTTTGTCACATCACAAAATTATAAAATTGAATTTGATGTGATAAACGATACAATTATTACTAAATAAATTAAAGATGTTGTGCCAAAAAAATGATCTAAACATAATGGAAGGTTGGTTTTAGTGTTAGATTTTCCTTGTAGGCCAAAAATATAAATGTCTGTCGTATCTGCCCATTCTTCCACACATGTGAAAAAGTTTAAATTGGATTTCAGATGTTTGTTTACGGAGTTTGAAAAATAAATATTAGAATCTGTGACTGCAATGTGATGCAATTCCCTCAATTTATGCAAGCCAGGTGTCTTCAGGCGGGTTCGAAGAATGACAAAGGTACTGTAGAAGAATAAGAAAAAGATGCAGAGTTGCCAAAGTGTTTGACAGCAGTGGACAAGATTAACCAAAGGACTGAAGAGTTGAGCGGTGAATGTGAAAAATAAAAGTTACTTTAGTCTTCTGTGCTTAGAGTGTGCACATGTGATTTTCTGCGCTTTCATTCAATGTGCCATGAACAGCATCCACCTCTCAAAAAACAAAACCACTCCCACAGCAGGATGTCTGCCTGAGCCCTCTCAGTCGGACAAAAGGTCTGACAGTAATCACCAGGGGTCAAAATTCAAGCGATACTACAATTCCTCTTTGGGTTTCCACAATGGTATGTATGCACAATCACAATCCTTAAAGGAATGCATGGTAAATCAACCCAACAAAAAAACAAAACAAGAGAAAAACACAAATAACCTTGAACTGATGGACTGTGTCTGTCAGTGATAAAGGGTTTTACAAAAAGATGGGGTCTTTATGAATGCATGTATCTATGCTATTGAACTGGTTGTAATAGAAAAGTGCATGAAGAGGAGTCATTGATACAGGCTGAGGTCCACTTCACGGTGGTTTTGGCAAGAAGAGGGTGAAACTGAGAACCATTTCACAGCTAAAGACACTTGGCCTCGGGGCAGAAATGCCTCTGGAGCAGAGCTCAGCTCAGTCCTATGACATGGAGGTTTTAGCATAGAGCACAATCGTGACACACACCACCTCTTGACTTGGACTTTGTCTGTCTCTTTCATTCTCACGCATTCACTGAATGACCTTTGTTGATAGCAAGCACCCACGTCAGTCAAACAAGAGTCTCTGAAGTCATTTCGGGACCTAATGAAAGAATACACTGGCACATTTATCTCTTTCCCTTTCCTTTCTGTATTTATGCCTTTTTAACCTACTCTACAAACACAAATAATTCTGTTGTTAGATACTACAATGTCAATTTCTGCCAGCTTTCTTTTACAGACACAGACCTCGGTTCTGACAGCTTTGGTTTGCTAACTGCTCCACAGTTGCAGACCAGACGGACACCAAAGACATAAAAAAAGAACCAGAATCCACTTTACATGAACAGCCTTTTGGAGGAAACTTGCATAGTATAGGGTACCTAGCATTTTCTTGATTACTGCCCACCATTTCCTTCTTACTCTGCATTGTAAAGTGTCAAAGCCCCTTACTACCTTAAAATAATGAACAGAGCATATACTCCATGTCAAGTGGAAGAGATGATTGGAGGGCACTGCGCTAGAAAGTTAGAGGGGCTTTAATTGGATAAAAATAAGCTGAGGCTAACAGCTACCTACCGTTTATGAAAGGGTGAATGTTAGTGAGAACAATGAAGGAAATGACGGAAGGATAAAGTAGGATAACATGCAGATAATTTTATGTTTTCAGCTGGTATATGATCCTGCTGTGTTAAGTCAAGTAGAAACACAGTATGAGGCAATAATCCTGCTAAATTATGGGAAATTGTAACATCATAAAAGCGTACATCACCGAGCCAAAACATTCTCCTAATAACCATAGGGTCGAAATGAAATCTGAAGAAGCAGCATGTGTTATTCACGGTTACATTTATTGCACCTATCTGGAAAGAGTTTGTATTTATATATTTTCACACTTACCCACTGAAAGAATAAAAATATCACATCTACAACTGTTAAACAAGCATTCAAATTCTTAAGGTGAGTAATTATAGAATAATATTTTACTTCACTCATCTCTCCACCTTTAAACTCTTAATCAATTTTACAGACTTATTTTTTTTGTACTAATATTTAGAAAATACGCAAATGAAGACAGAATGTAAGTGGAATTTGAAGCGTTAAACTGATGATTCACTTTGAACAAAAAATAGCTCCAAGTTCATTTCACTCAGTTTTGCATCATCACTTTTCAGACTGTGAACTATGAAAACAAATAAAATTTTAGCTGTGTGAAATTATTAATTACAATATTTCATTTTCTCCTATGACATTTATATTTAAAGCTTAATATACACATTGAAGAACTACTAAAAAGATGAAGAGTTTGTAGCAGTGGAAAATGTGAGCACACAATATTGAAGCAGCAGCTGTGCATTAATCCTCATCTTCAAGCAGAAACAAGGCTCCTTCAGCACCAACTCCCTCACTCAAAATCAGTCAATTCACAAATGGCCAGCATGTTTTCTATAATGGGGTGCTATATGGTGCAGACATGCAGGTGAATCTATACTCTACATGCCTGTGTGTGACTAATTATTATTTTTTCTTTGTGTATTAGTGTGTGTCATTGCTCCTGGCTGACTGCCCCCTGCTCCAATCTCGTCCTCTCACTTCATGCACACAGATGAAAGTGGGACTTGTGGGTAATTAATTGGATATGTTTGTAATTAGAGGCCGAGTGAGGGAGAAATGCACGCAAGCCTCCTTTTGTTTAGTCTGTTGCACCTAACAGCAGCACAGGAAAATAAAAACTGCTTACACAGAACACTAATTACCATGGAATTATTCCGCTCACTTCACAGGGTTAATTCTTATTGACTCTTCGACTATATATTCATATACATTGGTTTGCATGCATTCTTTTTATATACACATGAATCCACATTTTTGTGCTATAATGAGTGTGGTATTGACCAGGCTGATGATGGGGAAAAAAATGTGTTGAAACATAATGACAACTTTGCTTTCAGCCGGAGCCCCCACAAATCAGATCTCAAGTCCATACACTCAAGAATTAAAATGAAATATTATACTTGTTTGATGACTGTATCTCTTAGGAGTATAACCATCCTTATTTTTGCCTGGGGAAAGATCAGAGACAGACACAGTGAAAATTAAAAAACTTAAAGAACGCATAGACTCAAAGACTTGCCAGTGTTTCGCAAACATTTAATGTGTTAAAGGTCTATTGATAAAAATGGAGTTTACAGAACAGCAATCAGTGTCCACCAAAAAAAAAAAAAAAAGAACTATTGCTTTTCAAAAAGTACCTTTTGAAAACTTATACCAGGGAAACTCCAGCTCCTTTAGGGAAAATATGTAGAAGTGAGAGAAATGTATATGTATTTGCATAGTAATGTTTTCTAAATTCATATCACTTCCACCCAGTCTTTCTGATGTAGAGCTATTTTTTTTTCAATTTGTTATCATTAAGCTTCTCTCATCTTGGAATATAAAAATACCTTATCCAATTTTCTTTTATCCAAAGAAAATTGCTTTGAAAGCATATGAAGCTTTCAGATTTGCATTAATCCCTATAGATCTGATCACATTTACTGCCAACCCTAATGTAGACAGTGATGGAAAATATTGTTTCCTGTTAGAGTTTGATGACTGCGTTGAATGTTGGCTCTTCATTTAATGTTGATGTCTTTGAACTGCATGGAATGGGCTGTCCTAAATGTTGCTCTCCAGTCACAGAGAGTGAAACAAAATATCCATCACTACATATGGAAAGCATTTAGATCAATTAATTTTTTGCAGTAGCTTAACCTTCCAGTAAAAAAATACAAGCAAATCTATTTCTAAAGCAATTTCACAACTATTTTGCCCCAACATTTATTTTAGAATAAATGCAATTTAAGCAATAATTTCATTTTATAATTTAGCTTTTTCAGTGGATAAAGAGTTCCAACCAACCTATAATTTGCCACCATTTATTTATTTTCCTACGGTCTAAATATAACATGTCACTGGTCACTAAGCTGAACCAGGAACCATATTTATCTTGTCAGTATTTACAGTGAAGAGGATAGTAGTGAGGTACAAAGACACATATAACTCACAAGACGACATAATATCGAGTTTACAAAATGAAAATTTTATTACTGGTTTAAGAAAACTTCAAAGATCAAATTTATGCTGCAAAAAGGCCTTCAGTCTGCATTTTATTGATTTTTTTACAATCATTTTATTCCCAGACCTTAGAATAGTTCTTCAACTATGGATGGTCTGCCATAGAACATTTACCATTTCCCAGTTAATATTGATAATGTGCATTGATTATGAGGCAGCACAACAAAGCTGTAGATGTCCAGCCACTAAACTGATGAATGTGTGGCAAACCATCTAATTTCCACAATTTGGCATTGTGGAAAATCTGTGATGTTTTGCATTCATTTTCCGCCAAATGTTCTGGGTACCTTGTTAGAGTGCATGGGATCATTAGATGCTTAATATAGCACAAGATGTTCACTACAAATTTGGTGGCGTTTCCCAGAGATATTTAAAGTGGATAAACATCCAAAGCTACATGGCCAAATCAACACAGAAATGGTACAACAGAGACAAAATCCCTGCCTCTTCATGAACACCTCAGTTCCCACTCAAAAAGAAGAGTACATAATGAAGGATTTGGATCTCGATGTTAAGAAAAATGGTTAAAAACCCCTCACTATGTATCCTTCATCTTGTTTTTGAAGAAAGCAATGGCACGACTGATGATCTTTTACAGTCCATTTCTTAATGTTCAATTTTCTCACACTTGATATAAACACATAAATTAATGATACTACAATAAAACATATTTTAAGCTATTTACATGCATCTTCACCTGCGTATTGTTAAAAATGTCTGCAAGTATCTGGGAGTGCTGAATCCAATCTCACTATCAAAAGCAAATCATAATCATGATGTCATCAAATAATTTTTTGGATCAATGCCACAAAGGCCTGATCTGATGGATCCAGAAACTTAAAGTATTTCATCTCTAAGGAGAAAAGGGGAAGAAATCTGAAATTTTTGATAACAGAACATGCCCTCTGTCTTCTTCTAGTGCATGGTGTGCTTCTGACTGTGGGTGGGATTTTCATGGATCTAAGACTCATGTTTTCATGCAGTGTAGAGTTTCTCTAAAACTGACAATTACAGTGATATAAAATTCAATTATAGTCACGATGACGCCTGATCAAGATTTCCTTTTTGACATTTGTATTGACAACACAGCCAAGCCAGAAGTTGAAATTTTCCCCCCTGTTCATTCTCCAGTTTTTTTTTTTATCTCCAAATGTATGTGGAGTTAGTAATTATGGGAAATAACACAAAATTAGGACAAACAGGAGAGATATAAACTCTGGCACAACAGCAAAAAACATATCACTGTCATAATTTTGCCACATGTAAGATGAAATATTTCCCTCAATAATAGACATGCACCAACGATTGTAGATGAAACCTTTGTGTTGACCATCACAGCTCATTTGGATGTCTACAATAGTGTTTTCATAATTTGGTTGACGTTTACACACAAGAACCGTGTCAATGAAGTTTAATCACAAACATAATGCAGGGGAAAAAATGCAAAAGCCCAATTTAAGCAGTGGCAGCATGACTAACTACAGGATGTGCTTCCTATGAGAAAAAAAAATATCCATTGAATCTAATTTTCTACCAAGGTGGACCTGGGGGGAGGGGGGGGGGTGACACTTTCCTCTCTTAGATTACAGAGATGGAAGAGTGGAGGATCCCTCTGGGCTTCACTCCACTCTGCTCTCTTCCTCTTTCTTTCCCTGGCTCAGTTCCGCCCTGTGTTGCCACGGCAACAAGGACTGGTAAAACATGATGGAGGCTGTAGAGGTAGGAAATAAGAAAACAAGAGGGAAAAGTCCACCTGTGATAGTATACCCTGTGGAACGTTTGCATCCAAGGCAAGGGGACCAAAGTTGAGGCCATTTTCCTTTATGACACACAATATTGGTTTTGCATAAACACATAGCTCATCTTTAGGGTTAGGTTTTTTTATTTTTTATTCCTGTGCTAACACTTTCTACCACCCTGTAGTAAGTTTTGTTTTCCATACCACATTTCTCTTTTTCGAACTTTATCCATCGTGCAAACAGTCCACTGGCAAATCTTTTTATGAACAAATCTACTGTAGCAAATGCACCTCCTAGCAATAAAAAGGTATACGTTTTGATTTATGGATTATGCAAAAGTTTTCTTTATTATCATTATGCATTTTTTAAGAAACATTTGACCATTGTTGACAGATTCTCAAGTGTGTGATGCAAAGCACAGATTAGGGTCATTATAAGTTTGTCTGTTTGGTGATGACATTTTTGAGATGGTGTGCAACCATTTTGCACACAGCTTCGACAATTTTCTGCAATTGTACAGAATAGACCACAAGTCCTGTGAAGCTGGAATGATGGCCATAAGAATTAAAAAATACATATATGGTTTTTTCTAAAGAACTAATCAAAACGTTGCCTTTTGTTCAGGGGATGCAGCACAGGATGGTTGTCCTGCATCTGTTAGGAGTTTCCCTGGTTGAACACACCTGACTTTAATGACTCCATCATTAGCAGGCTCCTGCAGAACTTGGTGACAGGCTGAGGAAATAATACTTTGAATCAGGTGTTGAAAGATACATCAACAACCTTTAGGTTATCACCCCTAAAGGAGCACAGCTGTTCAACTATATCTCATGTGATGCAACAGGCATATATAAGGACGATTGCTTTTAGGAGGTTTGATTTTATCTTTATAAAATAAAGTCTGTTTCAATTGGATAATAGTATATTTGTTTTATTTGTTTCAGTTTCATTCTGCATCTCGCTCCTTCACATTGCTTCTTCTTTCTTGTTTCAAACCCTCCTTCACTCCAAATAAACTGATGATTATTCTTTGCTGCCTACTAGTACAATTATTAACATTAAAGAACAATTAATGATTTTTTGAGTAAGAATAAGAACCTGTTTTAGCAAGCAGCTTTTGCCCTTCGTTGGAAAAAAGAAAAATATTTCAAGCATATTGTGTATCCAAGACTCCCTAAAGAAAATGACATGTACCATTGTCATACAAAGCTTAGTTTTAAATAAAACACCACTGATTTCAGCAGCATTTGATAAGTGGCACCGTATAGAGTAGGGGTACCCAAAGTCGGTCCTCAAGGACCGGCATCCTGCACGTTTTAGTTCTCTCCCCCTGGTGGTAGTAAAACAACCCTTTCAGCATCATTGGACCCAGGTGTGTTAAACCAGGGAGAGAACTAAAACATGCAGGATGCTGGCCCTCGAGAACAGACTTTGGGCACCTCTGGCATAGAGTGTGCTGAAACTTGACGGTTATTCAGCCTAAAACTGAGGAACACAGTATGCTGTTTGACTGTGCCACTAAAATGGACAAAATGACCTGCATGTGGAAGAACTCCCTCAAGTGTTTTGGGAAATTCTTACAAGATTACTTCTATCCATCTCCGGACACTAAGTGGGTTAAACTAGATTTTTTTGCTTGAGCTGATACAATCTTATGTGACTCACAGTAGTGACATCAGACAATGTTCACTACGAAACGGTTTCCTGATTAATCTGTGAAATAAAAGCATCAGTACTGGCATAACACTATAAAGTTGCTTACATGTTTAACTGCACTTACTGGAAATTACTACATAGTTTGTTGAGGATGGAAAAAAACACTTTTAGAATTCCAATCTTACATTTATGATACGACAGCCTATCTGACTTCAGACAGTAGTAATATAGTCTATATCTCAGGCTGTTGGAATCATAAGTTAAGGCTGAGCTGTCAAACTGATGAAACAATCTTGCCCAGGTGGAGCTACAGGATCGAGACTCCCTCGAGACTGATAGTGATGTTCATAAAAGCATTTATATTGGATGTCAGAGTGGATAGATTGCTATCTTTCACATATACATGCAACATCTATGCACATTTGCAACACCACATATAGATAGAGACACCGAACTGCCACTTTTTTCGTCTATGCTGTTTATATTACCCAATGACTGTGAACCGAGTGATCACACCGACTGATTCTGGTCCAGATTTAAGGCATTGGATGACAAGAAGAAATCACATAGAGACCAGATGCGATCAGAATCAGGGACATCCTCTGATGCCTGGTGCCCACACACCCGACCGTGTTCTGACACACAACACAGGCAGCCTGTTTATCCCATCACTGCTGCGGCTCACATTCCCTTTGAAAGACAACATAACCCAATTACCAACATCCTGTTTTTGACAAAGGCAATATCATAATGTTTCAGATAGGTGTTATTACACCAGGACGCATCCTACTGAAGGTCACACATTTATATCCTGTCCTAAGATATCTTGGCTCTTTATCTGTTCCCCTTTAAAGATTGGTTGACTGTCTGTTACCATGTTCAATAAAAATCTGTCATCCATTGTAGATTTTGTTTAGGATATCTGCCACCAGGGCATCAGCCTATTGCACAACTAGCCAGTGATTCAGTCTATGATTCAGTTATCACTGCCTCTGTTTACAATTACCATTATGAACAGACCACTCATTTATTAGCACCCTACGTAATGATTTGTAAAAATAAGTCATAATTTCTCTTCTAGTTGGAGTGGCATCATCTCAGACGAGAAAATGTAGAAAAAAATCATCTACATGTCAACACATCTTGAGAAATGTGTTAACACTCCAGCTGCACGTTGTGAAACAAAGGCAGAGACGTAAAAACCACCATATACAGTAAAATTTCATAAATTGCAATACAAGTTCCTATGATGTTTGTCTGAGCCAAAGTACATATTGAGAGGAACCTTTGAGCGAGCGAACACTTTCATTAAGCCCACATCTCCATATTTTTTTTATTGATCTTGTGTAATAATCTAATTATTATTTGTAAGTGGAAAATTATTACAATCTATAGAAAATGGGCTTAGAAACATTAGTCTTTATTTAATTAATCAAATGGGTTTCACTTAGCAAATTGTTTTTAATGGACCTGTGATCTTTAAAATATGATTTCTAAATTATCAGTACATTTTAAAATAACGTATGGCAGCCTATGCCAATTAATAGAAAGTGGGACTTCAATGGGGTTTTCAGCAGAATAATGATACAAAAAATGTGGCAAAACTAACTCAGAAAGAGAAAAACATATTTGGGAGGACACAGGACACTGGAAGATCTAAATACCAATTTCAGTCCTTGGGAGCTACTAACCTGCAATCTTTAGATGTGTCCCTGGAAACAACACACATAAATCAAATAGATGAAGTCCATCTTTAGCATGTAATTCAACGCTGCAGAAAACCATAAACAAGCCAACCATTTGAACTCCCTGGTTTGGGGGAAGTTTAGTACATCAAAGTCTAACATTAACCATACTCTTCATAAACAATAACTTTAATCCTTGGTTATCATGAAATAACACACACAATGGTCATCTAAAAGGAGATTTACATACAAAAACATGGCAACAAACCAGATAATAAACATAAAAAAACCCCAGCAAAACCCTACAAATGTCTCCCCTGTTGTCGACTTTGTAGAGAGTGATAAAATGCAATAATGAGCTAGCTGATTAGAATAAGTGCACTGGAGAACAGTTTTATGACTGGCGGTGCCTCAGTGTAAACATAATAAAGAGCTTAGACCGTAAGATGGAAGTAGAGGTGAGAAAAACCGAGCCAGAACCATTCATTAACAGAAGGAATTAGTGCATAAATTAATGGTGGAAGTAAATCAAACAGGGAGGACTAATTACGATGTACTGAGCTGATATAACATGTGTTGTTGCATGTCTGTCTGGTGTTTATGAGCAGACTGATGTGTCAACTGCCATATGAGCTAAAGGGGCTCACAAAAGTTAAAGTAAAAAGTTATCAGGCTTTAATCAAGATTACAATGTGCCAGTTTAATTAACATACTGCCAGTGGGAGGCTCCACTGATACAACTCAGCAATGATCTCTCTTGATCAGGGTTCCTGAAACAATGCCACAGGCAAGCAGTGCTTGCATTTTCCATTGAAATGTAGTAAATATTAAATAATAATAATAAAAGCCACACACATTTATCGGTGAAGAAGCAATAAAAACAAATTCAACACAAAACACATTTGAATCCATAATTGTAATACACATAGGAGGAGGACTGTTATGGTGTAAAAACTAATTTCAGCCCTTTGCTTACAAGAATGCATTTTAAAGCCCAATTCTGGTTAAAAGGAACAAAACAGAATCTATGAAATTAGATTCCGTTTGGATAAAAACTTGAAAAAATCTACCACGGTACAGACAGAAAATCAATTTGAAGATTTTCAGCACCAAGTCTTCAGAAAAAAGGAAAACTAAAGCATGGTAACATTTTGCAAATAGTAGGATTGTGAAACAACGGCAATTCTCTTGGGACATTTTAGGAGTATAAGCAGAGTCCTGTCCACTTTACCACAATCAACTAATCATAAAACTCCTTCCGCAGATTCCAAACAATGGCTAACAGAATGTCATGGGACAGACTGAAGGTCTGATCTTACAAATCGCTGATAATTCTTATTAAAATGGTCAGATATTAAACCTTAGCAAATTACATTACATCCAAGACAGACCTTATAACCTGATTCACTAAATATATTTTCATTTTCATCCAAGATGGACGTTCAAACAAATATGCAAAATGGACAAAAAGATAAAATATGTACTTTTGAGAAAAGTCAAAGATAAAAAGGTGCAGACGTTTTTTGAAAGCATTTATTTCAAATTATTTCAAAATCATTGCCAAATAAAAAAATATAAAAATAACAGAAAAATATTCAATTCAAAAGTGTCCTTAGCTAACTTTAAAAATGACAAAACACTCAGGTATCTCTGGGTTCCGCAAACTCAAAGTGGAAGAAAATATGTATGTTTTTCAGATTTCGTCTACAAAATTGCACATGTGGCTCCAGTTCTCGTTCCATTAACGGACCAGAATAACATCCAGCACAAATAAGTTCAAAACACTCCAGATCTCACAAGGCTTGCCCCTCATCAGACAAAGTCCTAACAACTAGAGTTAGAGTGAAATGGTTTAAAGTAAAATTTACTTGGCCAAAGTTTGACATAATGCAAAAAAGGGAATTAATATTTTTGCAAAGCACTCCCTCAGCAACATGAACGCATATGGTCTCACGCAATAAAAGACACCAGCGAACATAATATCTAAGCATATGGCAAAAATGTTAATTAGCAAATTGAAAAAAACTATTCCATACAACTCTGGGGTATATTTTGCCTCCCTCTTCCTGTTTCAGCTTTTACTCGTGGCTATTATTCAGTCACAATGCACAAAGACATAATGCACTACCCAAACATGGGTAAATATGCAGCTTTACGCATTAAAAAGAAATACTTTATAAAGCCTTCCTGCCCAGAGACAAATCCCTCCTCAATTAATATCTTTTATCACATTTTAAAGCTCAACTGTGACCAAAAACCGGCACGTTTTGTCTTCACTATCTCTCCTCCATCAAAATGTCTTCTCCCTGACGACCATTTACAGCCTTGTTACCCGGCACGCAAGCAAAAGGAAGAGAGAAAACAGCAGCACGTAGAGAGAGCGAGGAAGAATGAAAACAGAAAGACAATGGCAGAAAGGGAGCTCATTACAGAGTTCAGACTGCAGTAGAAAAAAAGAAAGGAAAAATAAAGAGGAATGAAACCTGGCTGTCAGAGGCAGCGGCTACAACAAGTATACAAATACCTATGAAAAACTTAACCTTGTCAACATCAAACAGCTTGTCTTTGATAAATATTAATCAAATGTTTACTTTCGATAATGGCTCATCAAAAAGACAAGGAAAAAATCCCCCAAAAGACAGTGTTCATGAAAAGTTAAAGCAAGCACCAAAGAAAAGAAAAGAAATCTAATTAAAATGAGATGAGATGTATAAGCAGATTAAAGGTGGATAAGCATGCCTGAGAATTTCTGTTAAAATAAAAAAGAAAAAAAAAAGGAAGGAACAAAAAAAGATAGAACTGCAGAAAAAGAAGGTAGTAAGTTCCTGTGTCTGACAGTGCAGTGCATGATTTATGGTCAGCACTGTCCAGAAATCTAATTGGCCGCCATGTTGGTTTTCTAGTGTGGGAAGGAGAAGAGAAATCTCAGAAGATGTGAGGACTCCCAGTAGCCACAGTCAACATGAAAGGTAAAGGAAGCAAGATAAGGTCAGAAAAGAAGGACAAAGGAACTGCAACAGAAAATAGAAAAAATGTTTCACATCAGAAAAATTACTGAGCCCTTTGACCAGGAATACTTCCCATGTGTTTAAATGGGTATTAGCATGAAAGCAAAAACAAACCAGCTGATGAGGTTTTGATTAAATTAGTGACTAACACTTAATAGGAGCATACTTTTACTGTATCAGCTCCATTCTTTTGTTCCCAAGTATATTGACTGATTAGCATTTAAAAATTATGATTCATCAAAATTAGGTCATTTTACCAATAAGGGATTTTAGCTAAAACATGTCCAACAAATAAAAAACGCATAACATATAACAGTCTACATGGAAGATCATGTGACGGTCAATAATCTGTAAAACAATCACAATGAGGTAGTTACAGTATCTCTCAACTTTGAGAAGCAACTAAAGAGCTAGCTCTAACTAAAATGCATGAACAAATCTGTGAAGCCATGTTGATTTTGCAGCAAAAAATAAATAAACAAATAAATCAAACACAACAACACATTATCTACTTTCTACTCATGAAAGAAGAAAATGTCTACTTTCAAAATATACTAAAAATTCACAAATTTCCATCAGCACATGTTTTTTTTATGTGACATCAACACTGAGAGTCCAGTATTTACCACCATTAGGCATATCTGGGATGTGCTGAAACAGCATATGTTAGCTTTAGTGGCCTTCTTTCTCTTTGTGGTGAGGCAGAACATAGTTTACAGAAATGAGCAATCATTTTCCAAAATGAAATTTTCCATTTGATCCAATTTTGTAAAAGACATCTTCCTGGAGCAAATAAATAGCGTACACTGAGTCATCCATTCGTTCAAGTGGGCAGCCATGTTTGAAGTTTTGAAGTCAGTGTACATAATGCTGCTCTGATGTGTAAATGGATCTAGTTAAAAAGTGCTATTTGGTTTGCTGTTTAACTGATTTCATCTTTGAGAAAGGACATCAAAGGGTTCTGTGGGTCTTTTATCTTTCCATCATGAAAACTGGTTTAATGCACACACAACAACGTCCACACGACAGGGAAAGACCATAACACTCATCATGACAGATAAACTTCTGTGTCTCCTAAGCTGTCCCTCTTGCAGCTTAATCATTCCTTCTTCCCACAGTTTTGACTTTCCTTCTTACGCCAGTTAGGAAACTGGCGTAAGAAGGTATTTTTGGGAGGATTTCTCAGAGCAGACTTATAAGAACATCCTTCCTAAGATAAGAATATGTGTAGGGATGAGAGTGTGTTTCTGTGAAGTTGTCTGAATTTTGCTTTGCTATATAGAAGCAGCAAAAGAAAAGATATTATTAAGAGTTGTGGTCCTTTATTTTCTCAATTCTCCCAGCACAATCTGCCTGAGTCTTCAAAGGAATGGAAAGAAGCTCTTCAATAAACAGAGTCAGAGAATGGAGGACAGATAATGATAAGAATAAAGCAAAGGAAATAAAAAAAAAAAAAACAAGTCAGGACTTAGCAGGACTAAACCAAACACCTTTGAATAAGCTGTAAGCTGAAGCTGTGAATGTAGTGGCACGACTGTCTTAGTCACTTTAGGCACAACTGCCAGCACCCATGTAAACATACCTGTATACATGCCCCCCCAGCCTCAGGCAATGCTGTCAATCCACAAACCTCTTCCAAACTGTAATCTCCTTAACCTTCATCTTTCCAGCCTACAGTGATTTCCAAATCCTTCACTGATGTTGCATCACTGCTGTGCCTAAGATGACATCGCAGAGCTTCCTTTAGGGATACATCAGTGAGTGTTCTACACCAGGGATTACATACCCAACCAAATATATTTCACAACCTAAAGTTTGGAAAAAAATCTAGAGTTAGGACTCTGTTGTTTGCAGATAAAAATGGTGAATTTAAGAAGGATACAAAAGGTATATATCATATCTTTTGAAATGGGAAAATAGCCAAAAGTGATAACAAACTAGTACTAAAAAAGTTCAAGTTAAAATTTCCGTTCAAACAGCATTAAAAACAGCTTAAATTTACTTTGCAGGGGAGCAGATGTACATGAATATTCATGAATGGAATGAGTATCAGGTTGAATTTCCAACTCAATGTTGTGTGATTGAGTGAGAGACAGAGCTTGTGTGTGGAGAGTTTCTGTAGATTGGCTCTTTTGTGTAGGTGGAAAAAATGGCCACTGCTCAGATATGGACAACTACATAAAGACAGAAGCAACAAAACAAAAGCAGGCTGACTGCAGTGGGGAATATTAATGAGTAAAAGAGCGACTTGTAGTAAATCAAGCATGAGGAACAGCAGGAAGGGGCTGAGAAACTCTACTAAGTCCTGTCTGTTCAGTCATGAGTCCTATAAGTCTGGCACAATTCAGAAAAAAAAAACAAAAAACTGTCTTTTTGTTCTTTGTATAACATACTGCAGAGCATTTCAAAAGACAACCTTTAAAGTGATCTTTTCAGTTGAATAATAAATGTCCCTTCCAGTTGATGTGCATTTTAATCATGATCATTTTAATCAAAGCAACTAGATAGTTCAGTGGGTCATAAAAAGAGGGAAAAAATTGGCTCAGCGAGAGCTCGGAGATGAAATATCCAGCATATTTGTAAAACGAACCAGTGGGGAATGCATTCCTACTTGGGTTCAGTCTTTGTAGTTTATGTCTACAATTCATAATTATTTAGTAATTTCCTCAGAAAAGCAACTGCTGCAAAGTGCCACAAAGGCAAATTTTTTATTCAGTAATAAACACATTTCAGTCCACTGTAATAAAATGACGCTGTTATTACTTAATTAGAAAGTAATATAAAAATAGTATGCACTGTGCCGGTCCACAATATTAGTAGGTTTTACAGCTGGTTAAGGTCCTCTGAATATGCCTAGTTATTTAAAGTGTTTACATTATCTGTCTTACTACCTTCTACACTAACTTTTGGTTCAAAATTATCATCTTTTCAAAAGGAAAACGTTTTAACAAAATGTGATCTCTAAATTTTTAAGAGGTGAAGGTGAACAAAGAAAGGTTCAGACAATAATTTTTGTAAATTACTACACAAACACTGTCTTAACAGTTGGTTTGTATCCCAGATATAATTTAACTCACTGATTTAGGGAGAGAAATGGCAGTTATGCATATTTCAGAAGAACAAAGTGGAAATGCATTGAGAAACTGACCACTAAATGCTAGAAAGAAAAATAAATAAACGTGGTAGGCAAAATAGGTACACTTTACAAGGTTTGAAATGTTCTAGAGTAATTAGAAAAATCACAAAATCAAAAGAGGTGAGCCCAAAAAAAGAGAAATCATCTTCAACACAGAGAAAAGATACATTATTTATGTTCTCATCCGTTTTTCCTCCCATCAGATGAAATGCATATTTATTCCAATGTGAAATCAAGAATAAAGACTGATGGAGGAGTGCATGAAGACAGAAGGAAAAACAAAATCCAAGAACAGAGAAGGACAGTGGCTGCTGAATTCTTGATGAGATTAGCATTTTAATATATTAATGAGGTCAGTGTGAGACCAACCTCTCAGCATGATTTTAATAATGCTGGTAGTTATGATAATATTAATGATGTTGCAGTTCAAATCTACAAAGCTGGGCAGAAAATGCAGAAGAATCAGTAAATGAATCGATAGCTTCAAAATCTTCACACCATTTCATCCTTTTTTAAACTCACACCGTTACCATGGGTTATTATTACCCAAATTACTGAAGACACATTCAGGGAGCTTAGCTCTTAAACTTCAGCAGCTGTTGACATAATTTATAACTTTATAGTTTACGAAGTGGCTGCTGCTGGAGCTGCTGATGATCTATAAATCAATAAACCTCTGGCATCTGTCTGTGCAGGCAGGTTTACGTCAAGGAGAGAGGATACACACATTTGTGTGTGAGTGTGTAAGTTTATGACCTTGGCATGCTGGATCTTGCCAGTCAGGATAATACGACAGGAGAGAAAGATAGGCAGTGAGTCAGCAAGGCACCTCCAATGAATCGCAATAAGGTCAGAAGGGCGGCTGCTGTGTCATAAGAAATATTCAGCGTCTGTATTTACTATGTGATTTCTACACACCAAAGTCAGAAATGACAATCAAGACTACATTTTAGTACTGCATATCTGACGATTGCCTAACTTACCTTTAAGTAAATCTGGCATATTCATTTTTCTACGATTAAAAGGAATGTTTTTAGCATACGCTTTTTTGGAGAAGCACCTAGAAAAGCTGAGGACAACTCCAAATGTTCATGCTTGTCTCCACTTCTATTTTCATCTCTTCCTGTAATCACCCTTCTTCCTTTTCACCTCCTCCTCCAGCTGTCCAGCCTGCTGTTCCACCAAGGAAGGAGTGATCACACCAGCACATGACACCACGCTGGGACATGTGGCATTTCCACTGCTACACATCTCCTCTGCCTACATTAGCATGCATTACACTATGATATGAGCAATTAAATTGAGTGGGAGGATGACAAGTGTACATTTGGAGGGAGAGAAACTCTCAGTGCCTTCAGGTGGGGCGGGAGAGGGCAGGTGTTGCTGGGTTGGAGCGGGCCAGGGGAGGGGGAATTTTAAGGAGGGCACAGCGGGAGCTGGAGAGAGTTTGTCAAGCACCAAGTTTGAAAGAATTAAGAAGCTTGGAAAAGCACATGACTGCAAATGACTAATAGGGAAATTAATATACAAGTGTGTGCATGCAGCATAGCAAAGATCACAGAAAACATCTTAAAGCATCTTATTAAAATTTGTATATCAGCAAAAACAACTCTTTCTTTTCAGCAGTCAGCGAGTCTCTTTAAAAACAAGATGATAATAGTCATTACATGGTTTACAATCACCAAACTGAGTGCAGACAAGAGAGAAAATAAGAGTTTGAGAAGATGTTGATAGCAATTAAAGTTCAGGATGCAGGAAGCTTAGGGAGTATCTATATCCAGCCTGACAGTTTCTGTGATCTGAGCTAATGGTTTGAGGCTGCAAACTCAGAGACATGGCTTTCTGAATGACACGTGGCACTTTGACAAATCCTACTTTAAAAGACAAACATTATACAGCTCAGTTGGATTTTACTGAAATGCATATCAACAACTATCACCTTTGGAACAAAATCCTCCATCAAGACATAAAAAGTAACAAAAATAAGCTTTTATGTCGCATCATGTGAACTTGATGTTGTGAGAGGAAGATTATGCTTTCAAAGAAATTAGCATCATTCCTACGGCAAAGCATAGTGGCAGCTCATATGATTTTGCACAAAAATCATATGATTTTTATGAAGAAGTTTGTAGAAATATGGACAAAAGCAGAAGAGTTATGAAGATGAAACAGAGTTTTATCAATATTAAAATGAATCAAGCCAAAAGACAATAGCAAAGTGACTGATATTACAAAGTGAAAAGGCCAAGGATTTTTTGAAGTGTGCTTTCCAGCAACATGAGGCCACATAAAGACCATCAAAATGAGTTTGGAAGTATTTTTTTTTATTTAATTTTTTTCAAATTCATCACCTAGAATAAATGGACAAAGTTGTGAGTAGTTAAAAAATATATATTTTAGCTGGGTAGCGCTAACCTGGTAAAAACCAGCCCCTTGTTCCTCAGCTATCAACAAGCGATTACTGGAGGTGTAAACTCTGTTGAAAATTTAAAATTTTATTACGTTGTCAGCATTTGACAGAGACGGATGTAACGCATATATAATGTATTAATTACGTCTATTCATCAATCAAGTAGTTTTAAACTTGTACAAAGTCAATTTTAGCCTTTTTGCCAAAGAGCAACATCACATGAATTAAAATTTCATAGGAAATCTTACTAAACTCAAAGAACCTTATAAGAAATTGTAGATTTCTCTGTGGACCTAATGAGTGATGCTAAACACTGCTGATAATGCATCTACATCAAGATGTGACTGTATATCTGTTGCTACAAAAACTACAAGGATACAAAGTGTTATCATTGGATACCAGTCTCTCTGGATCAATACAGACAAATATCATTCCTGACCAAACACTTGTTTTTTCCAACAGTTTCCTGACATTACTTTACTTTTTTTGACCCAATCAAAGACAAGTCAAAGAGCAGGACCTCACACAGCAACACTGCAGCATCATATGTATAAAATAGAGAAAGCTTTAGTAAACAGCAGAGGGAGGAAAGAGGAGCCAAACACATAACCGATGCCAAGCTACCAGTGTGGTGTCTGCTCTCCCTGCTGCAAAATTGATTAAGAAAGCTTCTCAGACCGGATGCAGCGATCCAAACAAGATGGTCATGAAGGTCATACAGAGAACACTCGCAAACCTGAGCTTCACCAAATGGTCTCGGATTCAGTTCTCTCTCCAGAGTTCATTCAATAATCAAAAACTTTAAAGGGTCATTAGTAGGCAAGGCCCAATTTCAGATTCCCATTGCACCGAAACCTTGAAAAAAAATATTTCTGTTCCACAAAATTTTGTGTTAAACCCAAATATTTAGGCCTACAGTGGCAAAAGTAATACAGCATGGTAAAGTCATATAATAACGCTCCTATGAAAACAAATTTGAATCACAGAATCTAAATGTATTTTTAGTGAAGATGTTCATTCTTCAAAATATTATTCAACTTTGCCATATTTATTCATTAGAGCATAACTCACTGATTTTAACTTGTCTGCTGATTGGACTCAGCAGAATAATATTTTATAACAGACATATTTATTGTTTGTCAAGTTTAGCTGAACAAAATATTACTGTAATAAGATGGGAGGGAGGGAGCAGGCATCTCCGCACAACTGGAAATGTTTCAGTTTGTTAACATGGGGAAAGGAAGTGTATAAAACATGGTTGTCACATACCTGATATCAGAAGATTTCAGAAGTTATCAGTGGGGAAACATCAGGGAATATGGAAGAGAGCAAGAGAGAGGGGAAGACATTAATGTAGCATCAACTGATCATACAGATGCATAAATCAGAGATCATAAAACAAAACTGAGTAATAAACATAATGCGTAAACACAACTTGCTAATCAAATTCATAAACATCCCACGTATAAAAGGAACAACACCCACAGGCTAAAATGGTCAAATTTGTCCGACAGTTTCCGTCTGCACCCCAAAAGTAAATTGTGCCAACTCCTGGTAGCAGTGACGACACCCGCCTCCTGTGCCCATGTGGTGCCAGCGAAGCAGGCTGGCACAAGGCTAACTGGCGCACTACAGTGCTGCGAAAGTACAGCAGCACCGTTTCAGCCTTAGGTTAGAAAGATGTGATTCATTAATCAGCACTCCCTGCAGGGAATAACACTGCCTGCTGGCGCAGCCTCTTTCCATTCTCTGTCGGTCCCTGCTGAGCAGCTACTGGACAAACAGCACAATAAAAAGCTGTACACACACACTGCATGCAAAAAAAAAACACTGATATGCATCCCACTAATAATTAAACACACACATCAGTTTATGTATTCATACGTTTCACTGCAGCTTTGTCTCCTGAGGCTTATCTTTGAGGAGATGGCTCGACTAGGAGGAAAATAATTTGAAAGTAGGCTGGGTTTCTTTTTTTTAATTATCTGAAAGCTCCATATTTCACTGGTTGTCTTGGTCTCTTTAGTATTTTGTTTACATTGTCCCCACATTTTCATTTATGCAACGACAACTGTTTATTAATCACTGTCATCTGGAAATAAAAGGCTGGCAGTGCCTCGTAATAATCTGTAGTGCTTTGTGTGACTATAAAAAGTATATTGAAATATTTTCAAAGGTTAAAGTATTTTTAAGCAACATACTGTGTGCTTGTATTTGCAGTGATGTGACTATAATAATACAGATTTTCATTTTATAAATCATTAAACAATAATAGTTTTGTCATTTTGGTTAAATTGTTCCTTTGAGGATACTAAAAACTGAGATCCATGTAAGCTAAAGCACTCTGAAGTAGTGCTTTCTTTCAGTACTCAAAGGATGAGTGTTTCTGTCTAAAAACTAACATGCCATTAAATGCCCCAAGGTTCCTGAGCTCTTACTAAGTGCATCCCAAGTTAAAATGTATTCTGCCCCATGGAGTCCTAACACAGACATTTTAAGCACACAGCATAGCAGGGATTAGGGATAAAAAGCCATGAATGTGCTGCCAAAACACCATGAAGCTGTCCATTTCTCACATCAACTACTAGTAAACACTGTTAATGGATATGCTGTTGTCATTTGGACAGAGCTAAGAAATTACAGCAGTTAACTCTGCAGGTTGGAGATAAGCCATTGGAGACAAACAATCCTTTTGATGATTTTTTTTCTTAAAGATTTACAGTTTGAGGACCGTAATCAGCATGCACTTGCCGACTGCAAGTTTGTTTGAAGAACAGAAAGGCTGCACAGAGGTGAAATGTAAATACTGGTCAGTCCCTTTCCAAACAGCTCTTTGTCTTGGGCTGACAGCAAACAGTAATCTTCCCAGTTTGGAGCTGCTGAGTTTGTGTGGAGAGTGTAACCTGTGGCTTCTGACTTATTATCAAGCCTAATATGTCTTCAATTAAACGATTTTTAAGTAGTTAGGGTTGTTGCCATTTAAATGTCAATTTATTTTATAATTAAATTTTTTTCTAAATAGTACAATCTTTACAACAACAAACAAGCTTTTAATTCATTGTTCATGTGCAGAGCAACAAGGTTGTGGGACATTAATTCAGCCAAATCAGTTGTCAACCGTTAAAATGACAGAGTACAGTTAGCAAAGGTCCTCACAAAGTCCCTGATTTCTGGAGTCATTACCTTCAGTAAAAATAATTTTATTGGCAGTTTTTCACTCTGGTAAATATTGTTAAATTTGGAGCAAAGAAGTCATTTGGCACCAAGAGTGAAGCTAACTGGACTGAAGAACTTTGGTTAATTTTATTCTTCTGGCCTTCCAATATCTATCTGCTGCATTTGCAAATGCTGGAAGATTTTGTAAATAACACTTATCTTGTATCAGCCTGAAAACACACAGACATTATTGCAACTATTATTGCAACAATCAGAGCTTGAAAAAACTACAGAAACTGCTTAAATTTTGTACTCGAAGTGTGTTTCCCTAAAATAGCTAATTCAACTTAAAATAAACCATCAAAAAATTGAGAAGCTCAAGTATGCCAAGTCTTGGTAAACAGGAGGAAAGTAGCGAGTGCATTTGTGCACATCAGAAGGAGAATTTGCTAAAATGCCCCATATTTATCACATACGTTACGGAGCAACAGAGGGTACAGCACCTTACTATCCTGACTCTTTTAATAAACTGTTGATTGCTGAAATATATTAAATGCAGGATGTACAACAAGATTTTAGACCAAGTAATGGTGGCTCTTTATTTGAATGACTTCCTTTACACGAGTGTTAATGTTGAATCAAGTAATAATGAGCGCTTTATTTTGTTAATTCTGTGCCTTTGACCTACTATCTAAACCTCTCACTTTCTTACTCTTCCCACTTGCTCCCTCTGTGACTTTTGATCTCTTTCTCAGCCTCTCATCTCCCTCCATATCTCCAGCCGTTGACAGCTCACGCAGCTTCTCTTTGCAAAGCAACAAACACCCTCCATCCCAAGCTTCTTGCTTTTTTTCCTTTTCTCTCTCTCACAATCTGTTGGCTGCACACTCTCAGCACCTCACCCCATTATTTATTGATCATGGAGTTAGGGCCAGAGGAGGGGCTGTGTATGGGGTCTTAACAGTATTTCCATAAAAGATATTTAAGGCTGCTGCCTCTCAGATCCCCAGCGGCCATCTTTGGAAGACATACGGAAGGGTCATAGGACATGATTAAAGGACAACCCAGTCTTCATGAAATATAGAAAGCTTATAAGAGTGGCAATAAGGAGACAGGGGAATGAGAGGGTAAGTATAAATGGCTTTACAGTGGATTTTAAAGAGGAAATTTTGTGAATAAGAGGGAAATTTATCAGTAAGAAAGACATAAAAATATGAAACTCATTCACGTCTAAGAAGTAGACTTCCTTCCTTCATGCATGCCGTCCTTCTTGCCTTCAATCTCTTGCACCCAAATTGGTTTAAGGGGAACTGTAGTCCCACTTTCTCCTTTAAATAAAAGGACAAATGGTACATGTGGCAGCTTGGCTGCAGAGCGCTAAAAATTGAAGTGACATTGTGTGTCATTACATTCCTCCACACCGTCCCAGACTCTGCTGATTCAAACTCACCGCCAGTAATAGCAATGGTGTGTGCAGGAGTATTCTGAGAGCTCTGTAAAAGGTCAGGGATGGTACTGAAGTCTCTTGTCAGCATTTATGGTGAGTGGTGTGGCAGGAGACAGAAAAGGTTGGTAGTATTTTTTCATTTAGATTTCTTGGGGAAATAGCTGGGGGAAAAGAGGCTACTTTTTATGGCTGTCTCCGCGACAAAACGAGTGATAGAAAGTGAGGAAGTGGAGGAAGGGATGCTCAGAGATGTGGAAATGGCTGCTGATGGTAAATGGAATGGACCCAAGGTGAGCGGTGTTTGATGTGGAGCACGTATGTCTGAGTCTTGCCAAGGCCAAAGCACTACCTCAGCAACCAGCACTGCAACATGACACAGGTGCCAGGAAAGGCTCAGATATGCTAAATGGGGAATACAGAGGGTTTGGATCAGGAACAAAGGGGAAGTAAGGTTCACTGCTACACACACCTCTACTGAGAAGAGACATCAGTCAGCTAGAGAAACAACTATCCTGCTGTGAGCATTTAGAGGATAGGAACTGAACTCACATCTGTTAATGGAGTGATGAGATAGATTAATAAACTTGCACCAGGGAAAAATAATACAGACATAACAGCTGAACAGTCCATCACTGGACTCAGAGAGGGTGATAGTCAAACTGCTGCAGAGCCACAGCAGCTACACATTTTCTCTCCCTATACACTTCTGTTGGGTCTTCCTCTCTAGTTATGGCATAAGTGATCTATTGGCCATCATTTAACAAGGCTTCATGTTAATCATTCACCAGCGTAACCATTCAGTATGCAGCAGGCTGTTAGAGAGTCAACCAATGTGGAACAGAGAGCAGAGGTTTCCCTGTGGGACCCACTAGAAAAGGGAATAGCAATGGATCATCTCATGAACATTAATCATGATAGCCTAGTTCCTAATGCAGAGTGTAAATGGACAGGGGACGTTAAGGTCCACTGTGCTCATATGGATATTTATGGCTGTATGAAACAAAGAATAGACCACAAAAAGGTTCTGTATCTTGCATTAATTACATGAAACCCAGAAAAAAAAAACTGGATGTCCAGAGGACCTAAAGAAAACAAAAAAATGAATTGCAAACACTTTGTTTTAAACAAAGTATACTTTTTCTGCAGACGTAGCATCACAAAATGTCAGTGTACATGATTGTATACATCCCTGTGCTCCAAGAAAAGAGCCTATGAGTTAAGGTATGTGAGTGAGTAGAAATAGATGGTGGACACCAACTGGTGGAGCTTAAAATCTAGAAGCATTTCACCAACTTTAAACAAATGTTCTCTGATCTTACCTTAGTCATTGCTGCAGAATCAAGATGTTAATAAAATTCAATAGCTGGTTTGATATGTATATTAAAATAGTTGAGAATTAGAAGTTAAACTACACAGAAAACTCACAAAAGAAAACCAAAGAGAAAAATAGAAAGACAAAGGAGCCAGATAAGAATTAGAACAAAAAACTTGGACAATATTAAATTAAAGCTCAACTTTTCATGACAGAAAGATATGGGAGATGTAATTTAATACATTGAACAACAAAGATATTAAAAGTAACCTAACTAAGTCTTATGACCGGTTCACAATAAGTTGTGAAAGCTGTAAAAGGGTACAATTTTAATATTTACGTGACACTTTGAGCTTACAGTCTTTTAATTTAGTTTATTAAAGTAAAGCTGCAGTTAAATGTCTCCTATTGTTAATGACAAAGTTCTTGAATGTTTTGGAAGCAGGGAGGAATCACTATCAGACAGGTGTGAGTGCTCAAACCAACAGAGAGCAGACAGAAAACACCACAGTATTACCAGCTGGCTGAGACGCTGTCACCTGAAGACAAATGGATGTGAAGAAATGCACTGGGAATAAAAACACCACTACAATGCCTCAAAAGAAAGCTGAGTAAAAGGTATAGAGAAACATAAATGTGAGACCCAAGTGGCAGAAAAGCTATTGCAAACAGACACACAAAAAAATGGTTTTATGCATTGTATCTGGTGCATGGATTGAGATTTGATTTTTTACTAACACTCCTAGCGCAGACAAAAAAAAATACATGTTGCTGCAGCACAGCATGCGGTAGATATGTTTTTCCAACCCTGCACAGAAAAAAAAAGATGAATTATATAATGCTATGAAAATTGATTCATTGTTCAAACAAGTACTTGCAAGTAATATTCTCTTGGGAGGTCCCTTTTAATAAATGGTTGACCTACGAGCATATTTTTCTTGTGTATTTTAGACATTTAGCTCCACAACTTCTGCATAATAAACAGCAACAGCTGCAGTCAGCCCTAATTAAATACCTGTGCATCTGCTCCTGGATCTGTTTTGCTTGCTATAAGTCCGATTTGCTTGATATGAAGGTAGGGGAAGGTGGAAGCATACAGCAATACTCCTTATTAATTCATCTTCTAAACTGACAAGTGTAGTTAGGTAAAACTCTACTGGCCTATTTTTTCGGCCGCATAATAGGCCAGTCGAGCCTATTAGTTGAAACAATTAGTTGAAACTGAAGTCCGGCCTTCAGTTTCAACTCTAGCTGAGATATATTTGTCACATTTGCCATCTATGTTCCTGTGTAACAGGAAACACAAAGGATGCAAAAGGAGAGCAAGGGAAGAAGATATTAGGTCATGACATTCATCACTTCTGAAACCAGATATAAGAAAGTGCTGAAAAACAAGCTGACTATGGTCAAGTTGAAGATGTTAATGATGAAAAGATGAAGAATAGACAGAGTTCTTTGTTTGACATCAATAGCAACCAATGTCCAGTTTCTACACATATGAGCTTGTCGGACTCTTTTCAGCTCACTCTGTTCCCTCAGGCAACCTCCGGCTCTAAATTGAGGTCAGATGTCGCTAGCGTGTGTGTGGGGTTGTGCGAGGAGGGGTCATGCTTACATGCACACATAAAGAGGCGTCAAAAATCCAAGCTGAGGTCACCACATAGTACACAAACATGCACCACTACCACATCAGAGGAGACATCTTCCGGGCCCATCACACCTGGGGGGACAGCAGCTCTTAACCCTCTTAAATATTTACTGACATTGCTATCTAGAATCTCAACTGTCCTGCAACACTGTACTCTCAGTTTCCCTAATACCTCATATAGAAATGATGCAAAGCACATGAAAATACTGAATATATTTAGCACGAACGGTTGGATATAGCCTTAATTGGCCTTAATGTTGTCTATATTCTTAAACACAACAGACGTTGACCCCTGTCACCATGCCCATTTACGGGAAGCGTGTCTGAAGGTACACCTAATGAAGACGTCTGTACAACAGCTTATATTCATGGAGTCATACAAGGCAATAAAATACACAAGACCAGAGCTATCACTCAATTATTCCGTTGACATGCTCCATTGTTTTGATAATGGTAGCAACAACTCATGCATACATAAAGCTAAGGACCTACCCATGTGTGGTTGTGGGTGTAAGGCTGCGTGCCAGCAAGACCTTGCCCCAGGGGTGACTCTCGAGGCAATTATTCACTCCTCTGCATTGTGTTTAACCCTTGACCTTCCAAGGCGATTCAGTGTCATACAGCTGAATGTGTCTAGACCACTTAGTGATCACTGGGGTCAGGCATAAAAGTTTACCCTCAGGACATCATTGATAGGGATTTATTAATCTGTGCAGTAAAACTCAATGAAGACCAAGACACTATAGTAAGAGGCTACGACACAAAATAAATAGTGTCACTTTTCTTTATTTTGTAACCCTTTGAAATGGATATTTAAAGTATTGAGGAGTAATTTAATTTTTACAAATAAGATGTTTATAGTGGTATAAACCAACACAATACAAAACTGTTTGGGTTTCAGTGACGTGACTGAATACTTGTTTCACGGAAGAAATGGACATAATGTAATGAATCCTGACAGACGGGCTGCTAAAATGTGACACCCGATCTCTGATAATCTCCCTCTTGTGTTTAGGTCATCTGTATTGTGTCAACAAGCTGAAGTGTTCACCACATTCAAGTGAATGGTAGGTGGGTGGAGGGCGGGATGGTTAGTGGTTTTGGAAATCAATAGCGTCATATGCTTAGACAAATGCAGGGTAGATATTAGCTAGGACCAAAAGTCAAAATACACTTAAATCAATATTTGTGGATGTCACATATGTGGGGCAGAGTCCAACTGGTACAGAAGAGCACTTAAATGGGCAAAAGGGGGGCGGTCTTTTCCATTTACAACTGTTCATTCAAAATATAAAGGACATTTTTAAATCTCAGCCCTGACTGAGATTTTAACACAACAGTTAAAATCAGAAGTCAATCACGCAAGATGAAGACCTTATTTTTTTCTAGCGTTGAGTTCTTGAAAGCTTGTAGAAAGAAGAGATGGGAATAGTGGAGTATGAAATATGACAGGTGCTAGTTAGGTGGTTTTCCTTAGGGAAGCTCTTGGAGGCTCTTATTCCATTCTGCACTCCGTGGTGGGCTGTTGTGTATCCCAGACCGGTCAATACCCCAACCCCCCTTCTCTTGAAGTAAACCCTTCTAAAACATGCATGAGTCTATGGGTTGAGAATGTGTCACACAAAGCCTTCAAGGCTTTTCAATGTGGTAGAATATCAAAGAGCTAAGTGATCCCATCTTTTAAGGATTAAGGTTGAGGGTTTTCCACTTTTGCTCTTCTTCCTGCTATCTTTTTCTTCTTTTTTGCTCCCTTTTTGACTGACAAACGTCTATAAAAACAAATCACACCCAAAGTTAGAACCCCTCAGGGAATATACATCTAAAGATCCAGGTTATTTAGACCTATGAGGTAAATTCCCATGTTTATTGTACAAAGCTTGAATTGTTGTCAGAATATAAAAGCCTGTACTAACTCACCATGTACTGGAAAATACAAACCTGAAGGGCTAGTTGAATTTTATTCTTGTATCCTGACGGGTTCTGACATATAAATATTTGGCACTTTTTTATAGCAACATATCTATTAATGTTGAACATTACAAAATGTTTTAGGAAGACAATACTGCACTGCAGCATCAGTGACAATGTCCTTCCTGGGATTTAGGGAGGAGGAGGCTGCCATTACATTAACAACAGAGAAATATATATATTTAAAGTTTTACTGCAACAAAAAGAAAAATCTATTTAAAAAGAATAACTTGGGTAAATTAATTATTTTCAATATCAAAACACTTCACAGAGTACTTTGCTTCCTTCCTACAGCATACTCATTTCCTGGCTTCTATCAGAAAGAGATGAGGATCAATGTGCTGTCATGCTTAATGTGCAGTATCTGCTCTCCTTCATATTCAAAAACGGGTCTGTATGTCAGAGCATGGTTGACACAAATCACCACTCAGTAGCAAATGTGGAACAAAGAATAGGCAGAGGGAGGAATACATGGCTGGACAGACAGTGGGTGGACAGTCAACACTGATTGAGAGCAGGAACCACAGCTTACCAGCACATCAATCACTGGCTTACAGGAACAAAACACAGACAAGGCAGAAAACACACCACCACCTATTATTTGATCGGAAATGTGATCAGCAACACACGAGTGTTGTGGACAAGTGAAAGTGAACTGGAAATAACTACTGTTCAGCTATCTAATTGATTTAATCTCCATTATCATATCAATATTTACTTCCATCTGCAGTCCGTTTTATGCTTTTTAATTGATCACTTTGCTCATCCTGTTTTCTCCCACTTCATCTTCCGCAGCACCACATTCCTCAGTCCACATCACCCTCCTTCCTTCATCAGAAACAATGATGCTTCGTGAATATTATGCTCATGCATTCTTCTCTTAAGTGCCACCATTATGGTTACCAGATGCACTTATGGCTTTTTAGTCCCATTGATTGGCACAATCAATACGTCATCCAAAGAAAGTTTGGAGACACTACATTAGAGCTGCCAGACGCTCTTAAGGCTTTAAGCAGTCATTTGTATGGAGATAGGAGCTAGTTCATTATGTTAATGGACACTAGCACATGGGTTGGGGTTTTGGATCTAAATGCTCTAGACATGTCTCCAGGATTTTCAATTTTGTTATTTTTCCACATGTTTTTGTTTCTCACTGCCATGATATGACTCATTAATGTCATGAATTAGTACATAAGGGTCTTTGCCATGTCAGTGGTAAACAGCTTTTTAATATTCATAATGGGAAACCACTCAAAACAAAAGTGGTCAGCTCATTTATGTGTCTAATTACAGAATAATAACTAGCCTTCAACTGTGTTTCATCATTTATGACAATATGGGTTTTCTTTCCTCTAAGTAGATTATCTCACTAAGCGCAGCCTCCTCAACTTGCTTAGCATATTTTAATATTTCTGCTTTCGACACAGCCCAAAACATCAAATCGATAAGGCTGAAGTGTTTGACTTAACAGAATACAGTTTTTCAAATAATATATTTTCAGACTGCATTTTTTTTTAAAGAAATCTAACAAGAAACTAGGCAATAAAATCCTTCAGCTGCAGCAAAAGAACCTGGATTTCTGATAATATTTATTAACGGATAGAATTATTGACAGAAGTATTTCAATCCTTGTGACAGTATTTATATCAATGAATGATTCTGGTCTCCATCGTTATAATACCTTCCTTTTTCTTGTCAAGGACTTCCACTGTGCCACAGCAGCAGATAAGCACTGATTGCTTTGAAGTCTCCCTAACGGTTTCCACACTAATCTGGCATGTCACACTTGCAATCAGGCTGAAGCAGGTGACATGTGACTGAATAGTTAAACAATGGGATGGAGCTTGAGCCTTAGATAAGAGAATTAATATTGATTGCGCATGCATGTTGGGCAGATAGTGCCCATTGTGAGTTATAATGCTATGTTCATTTGCCTAACAGTAATATATCTGGCTATGGTGCTAAATGACGAAGGTGAAAAGTCATCTTAATTGACCAACCTGGTTGACTGAAAATTATTATGTGATACAGAACATATTTTAAACTTCATAATCAAGTGGTTAGTTTCATTTTGGCCAAGGTGCCAATTTTTTTTTTATCATTTATTTTTGTCAAATTGATAAATATCATGGCATAACTGTTTTTATTGAAAAGCAAAAAAAAATAAATAAAAGCATTATAATTGAGTTAATGTAATATTATAGAAATGACTAATATGTAATAATTGTAAATTACATGCTATTGTACAGAGATGTCTTGTATACACTGGTAAATATTAACTTGCTTTGGCTTACTGCAGTTACAATGCATGTTACAATCTATTTGGACCAAAAATAAAATTTTCTGTTTATATTTGGAAAGAAAACATAAGTTTGTTTCTTGTCACAAATCAAACATCGGTTTCATAAATCTCATTCTTAAGTTCAATGTGAAATTATTAGTTTTGTTCAGCTGAAGCATTTGAAACTCAAACCATATTTCAGTGACTGTTTCAGAGTCTAAGAATTCGCTTTCCTATATAGTCCCATTAGAGCAGCTATGACTTCTTTATACTAAACAAAGTTATGCTGTTATAGCAATGTGACACCACATTGCAAGAAAAGCTTTAATTTAGAAAAAAATGGGAATTTTAATATATATTTTTAGCTCGTATTCAAGAATGCAACTGTATCTTTTCTGCATGAAAAGATAACAGTGTTGCTGCTTTATTGATTGTGACAAATTAATTGAAATAAATAGCACTTTCATATTGCAAGTACAAAAATAAGACATATATAACTTTCTAACTGAAATTTTAATACAATATGTCATATCAAGATTTTTTGTCATTTGCTGATATTTTTGTGTTACACATTGGGTGAGATAACTAATGTTTAATGCCATGTTTACACAGTCCAGATAAACTTGCTGACAGGCTCCAATTTACAGAAAAGACATAAATAAAAGGCCTTTCACTCAGTCTGGATAGTGTAAGCAACACCCAAATATAGATTTGTGTGCATGTTTGCGTGTGTGCGCGAGTGTGAGTGAAAGACAGACACAGAGCGCTAAGAGCTATAACTGCAGGAGTGTTTTACAAGCTCAAAGCTCTGTGCCTGCTCCTCTAATTCAGCACACACATTGCACTTTCAGCAGATCAATGATCCCCTTGTGCCTCACTCACAATCTCTCCACTCACACCCAACCACATGCACATATACCTTTTAAGGTGCACAAACTCACACGCGCACACACATCCTACACACATATATACAATTCTCCTCATTTCACCATCCCTTCTCTCTTGCTCCATTTCTCATGTTCTCATACACTTCTTTTTTTCTTTTCCATCCCTTCTTCTCACTGAAGCCCTGAGCAATTACTCATCAAGACTCTAGAGAAGCCTTTAAGTGAGAGGGGAGGGAGCAACAAAGGCTAGGAAAAAAACAGGGAGATGGAACAGTAGAGATAAATGTGAGGGCAAAAGAAAACTGCCTGTCAGTGACTGCAGCAGAGCACCTCAAAACATCTGTTCTTAAATAAGCAGGGTTGACCCACCACACAGGAGTGTCCAACATATGCATGGTTCAATGCAAGTGGGGATCATAGTGGAATGACAGAACATCATTTATTCTTTGGGGAGGGTAATGCGTGCACTGCAGCTGTTCTGCACATGCTCTCTAAACCAAAACAGAGATAAAACCCATCTACAACGATCTCCTGGACTGGCCTATGGTGGTCAACAGAAATCCAAAATTAAACATGAGTACATCGTTTATTCTGCACACAAATATTGATCTTTGAAGAACTGGCTAATATTTTGAAGGAATCCCTTGCTATTTCTCTGTTAAGGTAGTTATATTAGTGCCCTCTTCTGGACATTTAAGTTGTGTCATCACAAAAAAAAAAAGGGAACAATCATGTGTAGAGTTTTTTTTTATATATATATATTTATTTTTTTTTTATTTATTTTTTTTTTTTATAAATACCTGTACTTTCAAGTACGGGAAGCACTACTTATCACAAATGCAATGTACCCATCATGAGTATTACAAAGAACATTTTATAAATGCAATAATTGTTATTTGTATTCAACTGTAATGAATACACTTCTTGCATGCCAATAACATTCAGCCTATTGGCTCACATCTGACTGCAGGAGGACCTCACACTGTAATACAGTACATTTAATATCAACCAAACTATCATCAAGTACCGGTAATTGTTCTGTAAGTCAAAGTTAAATATAGTGACAGTCTACTGTTTTCAGAGATTATTTAAATACAGCAACATACATAAAGCCCAACAATGAAATGATGCTGTTATGAAAAGCTGATCAAAGTTGTATTTAGAGATATTATTTTATATACTTTGGATCAAAGAAGTTTGGCAAAATTCTGGATTGAAAAAATAATTTTTTTACACTTTGTCTTTAAGAAGAGTCTAGGTTATATTTTCCAGAATAAAGCTCAGCAGTAGTGAACCAGTCACCATTTACTGGAGTAGAACCTACTGTAAACACTGAAAACACCAACTGTATGTGTGTTTCCCTGCAGTCTCTGCTTTCACTAAGCTCGAATGTTGATCCATTTAAAGCACAATGGAGGATTACATTCTGATCTGGCCACTGGCTTCGGCCTGCAAAGGAAAACATTACAGCTCTAACATTAACGTGGCAGACACAGCCTCGCTGTGTTTGAAAGTCAGTGTCTCTTCCCATTTTAATGAATGACAAAGAACAGGATGCAACTGTGATTCTACCATGCGTGTCTTCTGTATGTGTGTGGTTATGTGTGGATGCGTGGGAGACTCAGGCGTGTCATCCTGAGGGCAGGTTAGGGGGATAAAGCCTCTCTGTAATGTGGAGTGGTTGTGAATTGGTTTTGGCTGTGGACTAAATCTCATCACAGACACCTTCTCATTTTCACCGCAAGATACCCAAAAAAGGAGAGAAATGCTTTTCATTGAAGCAGCACACAACACACTCAGTTTCGTGTGATGTGATCCAGACCTTTGGCCATTATACTGGTGTCAAGAGTATAAACAAACAAACCCAGATCCTCTCACAATATCCCATCTTTGTGTCATTCATAACCACCGAATTATTTTCAATGCAATGGTGAACCTCCTCAAACAAAGACCCTCTCCACTGCTTGTTGAAACCTGTGAAACACACCTCCACAACTAAAAACCCAAACCATGTCTTCTTGCACATGCATGCAAGCACACAGCTACAGTTCCACAATGTCCAAACCCCCCACAAAGAAAACGACAGTTGCACCCTGTCCATCCAGAAGCATTCAGGCCCCTGATTAAACCAGTGCTTATTGGTAATTAAACACAGTGTTTTGTGGCAGCATCCAGAAAGCTGTAAAGCATTCCACCTCCCCATCACATAAACACCCACCCAACCCACCTCCACTGGCACGGTGCCGTCTCCTCTTCTCTTTTTCAGCCTTTCAGGCGGCCGCAGGTGGCACAATTGGCAGTAATGTGTTCTAATTGTTGGCAGCGCTGCCTGGGTAAAGATACGTGGTGAAAAACGGGAGCTTGGATAGAGTACAGCAGGATACAGAAGAGGAGGGAGTGACAGGAATAGTAAGAACTGGGTGGAGTGAGGGGGTAGACGGGAGGCACTTTATAAGAGGATGGAGGAAGGAAAAAATTAAAGAACAAGTAGAGGCAACAGAGCAATGATTTTGGGCGTCAAAAACATTGCTCTGTTTTATTGGTCTGAATAAAAATGGAGAACAGCAGAATAGGGGATTAGTGGCAGAGAGAGTTGGTTGGAGAAGTAAAAACCCACAGAGGCAACTGTTTATGTCATGTCCAAATGTTTGCTTCACTGTAGTTTTGTAGAAAGGGCCTCCAGGGTTAAGGCTAAGCTAAAACTGGAGAGACAAGCACAGCATAAGCTTCTGGCTTCATGTTGCAATGGTTACACACAGGACAGGTCTAAGTAGATCAGTTCAAGGTCTTAAAACCTCTCTGGTTAGTCAATAAAAAATGCTGATGACAAAGTGGAGAATGTCCAGTTTAAACAAAGATCCATAATTGCAACTACTAGAAATTATCTAAGCTTCGTGTTATATTATTAGTGAATGAGAAGAGTGAAGAAAATGTTAGTTTTTGCAATCGATATCCATCTATTTAATAACTTCTGCTCTGCTGCAGCAATATTTTTTCACTCATTCTCAGGAATCCCAATGAATTCCAAAGTCACAAAACCTATATAGTCCTACCAGAAAGTTCTGGGTCTATCCAAAAGGTCTCCTCTTTGTGGGATATCTCCAGAATACTGTCAAAAAGAAGCACCCAGATGAAATCTTCATCAATTGGTCGAATCAAACCAACTAACCTCTTTCCTTTCAAGGAGAAGGAGTGGTTTTCCCCCAAATTGACTCGAGAGGAAAACCCATCACCTCATCTCCAAACCTCAAACATGATATTGCTTTTGCACGTTTTTCTAGTATCCTACAATTGTTCAGCCTTCTGGGATTTTATTTATTGTTGTTGATGTTGGGTTGACAAAAATCATCCAATTTTCATCTACTGTTCACTGCATTTCCAATAAAAACTACATAAAATACTTTTATTTTATTTTATCTTATGGGGTAAAACTTGACACTCCCCAATAGTGACTGCAATGTCTGAGACATTATCACAGCACATTTGGCTTATTTATACGAAGCCAATACAAAAGAGCTTGAACCAATTAAGTATAACTGTCATTTCAAGACCTCCGAGGTATGTTGAAACAACTTTAAGTTATCAAAGTTCACATAAGATGAGATGTGAAGATTAAAAATGAGCTACTTTCAGTATCTGCAAGATACTTAAAAATTAAATAATATCCAAAAGTATTTAAAAAGTAACTGTTTCTTGAGACACATCTGTGCTTTATTCAGACTTTGGTAGAATGAGGAACTTGAACTAACAGCAAGGCTGAAGGACCAGAGGTTCTCGGTTTGATCCTTTCAAGCTTTTTTTCCCCGTCGTTGACCTTCAAATCTCTTTCATGGAACATGATGCATTTGGAAATGTTGGCATCCTTTATGAAATCTCAGTTAAGGTAACAATATCCCATATCCAAAGAACAATCTCCTTATGATAAAGTTTTTAAAAACAAAACTTAAAATGTCTAAGATAAGGCTGGCTGGATAATTTCAAAAGGTAAATTAAAGGGGTTTATATAAAGCCTCACTGACAGACAAATGGTACGCATAGTCAGAAGCCTGAAAACGCAAAATTCATAGTACCATCTTTAACCTGTATATGCAAACACATTCAGCCAGATTTGTATCTCTCTGCAGTGGCTGCTCAAGCTGTTGGGTCGTGTCCGCATGCAGATGGGAAGTTTCAGAGAAAAACAAAACCCACTGGAATGAAAACTGTGCTGAGCTCCTGAGAAAACTCTCATATGCTGCAAGGAGCTGCTGCAGCGTTGCCATGGCAATGGTGTAGAGAGCATGAAGTGTTGGAGTCAGAGTCTCAAGGTTACTCAATCTATTCATGTATTAATAATACCACTCCTTTTATGAAAGAATATAACATTCCTTCTAAGAATGATGAAAATAAACTATCGGATATCACAAGTCAGGGTTCAGGTCCAGTGAACACACAGAAATTACCAAGGGAGGGGGACGAGGCTGGGAAATTAACTGCATATTTTCATCAACAAAAACATCAGCTGATGTAGGCTTATTTGAGAATCTAACATTAAAGTTCTGGAATGTTACTTGATTTTGTAACAAAACTGAAAAAGCTGGAAAACAGAAATATTCAGGCAAAGTATGGGGCATGTCAAGACACAGGGAGTAACAAACAGGAATAGTAATGGTATTGTGTACAAGAAAATGATAAGGTCATCGCTCCCGTGCCTCCCACGGTTCAAGTGTTCACCATTTTCTCCCAACATGTTTGTGTCAGAGGTTAAGCAGTGGGTGAGAAATTAGTTACAGTGTTTATGGGTGGGGAAGCAGAGCTCAGAAAACCTGTGGAGATTTCAAGATTTCAGTTCAATTCCTGGCAATTTCTGAACACACTTAGCTTAAGTGAAAACACTGCTAGTAAAAATCTATACATGTATGCAATGTTTCCTTTAAAAGCATGGGTATGACTACATGGTGAAATGCCTTACTCTAGTGCTGAACAGCCCAAACCATCTTGACTCTGCTTCAATGCTGTACATTGTATTTTTTATTTTCTATATATGATCCTGCACATTTTTAAACATGTCTGCTTTTGTCTGTTCTATTTCCAAGCATATTATTCCCAAAGTTATTAGTTTAATTTAAGTCCAACATTGCAAATCAATGTGGTGTGGTAATGCTTTTTAGAGAAGATGCCATTTTCAGGCAACCTTTTCAAACCGACTGAATAATATTTTTCTACCAGGGGCCATCATAAACTTTAATAATTGACATAGAAAGTGAGGCCTCTAGAATCTCAATTGCAGTTCTTACATTATTTATACCTTCCTTGTCAGTTCTGTCTTTGTGGTGATAAGAGATCCACATGTGTGTCCTTTAATTTTCCCACAACTTTATGCTTATTGTCAAACTGATATTTTAACAAAATTGAAATTATAAATCTAACAAGATAAAGAGAAAGGTGTACATGACCAGTTGCATTATATTTCTTAGACGTTATTTGTAATAGAAGGTGAGACTACTTTGTTGTATATTTTTACTAATAGGAAAGGGGCAACTGATTCCTGGAATAGGGCAATAAATAAGTGGAATTTTTTTTCTTTTTTTTGCTGGGCAACCAATTGTATGGAAGTTTGTTACTTAACTGAGCTATTCTTCTTTTCACTCCTTTTCTTTACAACATAAGTTGCTTTTATCAACTCCTCACTCTCCCTCTTTCTCTTCCATCTGGAGACCAGATAAAGCCAAGCTATTATGACTGCATGTGTATATCTGTGCTCTAGGCTCCCCATTCTATAGCAGCCTCTGTCTCCAAGTTCTGCAGTATTCACTGATCCTTGACCAAACTGCTGCAGTAACAGTAGAGCCCTCTCCATAATAAATTTATGACATTAAAGAGCTTATGGTTACCCATGAGGAATATAACAAGAGTAAACAGCCACCACTGTAACAAAATTAAACCTTTTGGGCAAATAACTGTGGCAAATTCAATTACGTTTCTGGAGCTGTGGGACTGGGAGAATTTCATTTATTTTGACAATACCAAACGAGACTTGCAGCTGGAGCATTGTGCATGCAATCTGAAAATGGCCACAGCTGTTAAGAAGGTTTCCATGATGTGAAGTTATCCAATATGCAAATATTCAGAAATCATTGCTTGCAAAAAAACAACAACAACCGAATAGTGCAGTTCTGGTGTCACCCTGAGGAACACTTTGGGCTCCAACCATGATGCTGAACAAGTTTAAAAAAGATTTACTCCTGACCTACACAAAAAGCTTTTTAACTTGGATTACAAAATGGAAGGCAAACACTTTATTTTTCTTCTTTAGCGCTTCAGCAGCATTTTCCCATGTTTGAACTGTTTAACTGACTCACAAACAGGTTTTCAAACACCATAATTAGAGCTACTGAGGCAAGTTTAAACTTCCTTAAATCCAGTCTAATACTTTTGTTTTCCTCTGGAAGAAAGCCTTGCATCTTCACTGAAGTGATTTTCAGTTATATCATTTTAAAAAGAGTCAATAACTTTCCTAAAATGTTACATAACTATGAAAACAAAAATTTTTGTACAAGAAAAACAAAAAACATTTTTTTTCTAGAAGACAAATCTTTTAAAATATTTTTGGCTTCATTAAGAAAAAGTTGGAAGTGACACATCAGAGCATGAACCACTAAGACAGACAATTTCCCTGTTTTCTCCTCACTTCTATAAACTACTAATTGATCTCCAGGGAGTCAGGCTGCTTAAACTATTCAGGAACAGAGAAGACTGTACCCAAACCTTTAGCAGAGAGTGGAAGGGACCTGGACAATTAATGAGCTACGAGAGTGGACTAAGGCTGGAAAATCTTAACTTTGACTCAAAGTCAGCCTGTGCTATTTAATGAAGTCATTATCACATTTTTGGAGCCAAATCCTTGTTGTCAGAGAATACACAGCTTATGTGATAAATGTGAATTTAAGAGTTCAATCTAAAAATTTTATCTTTTATCTTGGATTCAGATTTTCTCCTAGTTTGTACAGCATCACTAATTGGATTGGGCATTCTATCATCGAGCAAGGCAATAAAAAAACATTACATCGCTTTGATTTCTGACTCCACAGATTTAAAATTCAGATGTCTCTCTGGTTATGAATGATACTCAAAGACTGGTTGATTAAACATGTTGGTTGTTGTTGCCTACATATAATATGTCTACATTACATCACTAACGTATTTAAATAAGTTATGCAAAACTTAATTAAAGATAAAATGTGTTAAATTTTAATAGTAAATTTGATTCTCAGAACACTGATCAGAATAATGTTTAAGTACATCTGAAGTAAAGCTAAAGCTTTAGCTGTTATGTGCCATGCAAGTGAAGTTTGCCTGCATCTGGAATAATTTCGCCTTAGCATGCAGCCGCCGTTACTTTTCTGCAAAATTGTAAAAACAACCAATTTTCCTTTTTTTTCTAAATATTGCTCAAATTTTGCGACAAGATGGAAATATAGATATGAGCCCTCACATTTTCAAAACTTCCATACCCAGCAAAAGAGCAAAAAAAAAAAGAAAACCAGACAAATTTGCTATAATGTCTGGGGAAATGGGTGGAAGGTGCTGCGAAGTCACAAACTGTAAACAAAAACAGGGGAAAAAAAACTATTTTCTGCAGCTTAATGAAAGGAATCTCAGGAGACAATAAAACTTTCCCAAGATGGAGATGCATTTGGGGCAAAGGAGGCATGGAAAAAGACTGGCCATGCTTGTACCTACAATATAAATGATTAAAATGTTATTTTTGCAGTTTTTTCTGCAGTCTTTCAGTATATGAAATATTAAAATTTTTGCATGCATATTTCTGTAGCCATATTGCTGCTCTACTGGTATTAGTTAATTTTTACCAGCAGCATTACCAATAATTATGCCATCAACACTGTTGCTTGAAGCACTTCTTTCTTCCTCATTTAGTAAATTCAGTCAAGCTAAATGGCTGGCCTTATTCTTCCTGTTTCAGCTTGGGATAATACTACAGCAGAAAAACATTAATTAGATTTTTTACATATAATTACCAGGAGTGTAAATAAACGTGGCAGGCACTTTACACATACTCCTATTATTATAGGAAAACGGATGTTGTCAAAGGCAGGGAAAAAGAGGTGCCACTCCAAAACAACACAAGATCAGGCAAGTCAGTGACTCACCTTTTTCTATCATGGGAGGCACGTACAGCAATAAACAATGGAAGAAGAATCCCTACAGGTCACAAAGGGGAATCCCAGCGTGTTTTGATGTGTGCATATGCAAGATCACACACAAGTGTTGCTATAAGTTCTCATTGTGGGCATCTATCACAACAAGCTGCTGAATTATTCAAAGGTACAAAATAAAGAAACATCCTTCTGCTTGCTGAAAAATAAATGGCCTCATAAATGATGGAGAGAATGAGAAGCTACAAAGTTTTGCTGTAAGAAAAGTAACTTCCATTCATTTTCTTTAAAGTGATGCTGTTTTGAGCTTTTGTATTATTGAATATTCATCTGGATCTCTCATAGCCGTTTTTGGGCATTACATTGTTTGGAAAATTGACAAATGTTTCTGTTTCTCTTAAAGTAATAGTGAAACTCAAATCAACAGAAATAAAAATTAAAACATTGGTCAGCACACATAAATGCACAGAGGCCTTGCTTATGTACAAAAGTCACTGAAGACACAGATGGCAGAGATATGACTGGTTGTCAAAAAGACAAATGTAAATGGGGAAAAAAAGGATGCCAACAGAGAACTGGAAATGAAAAGACAAAGGTAAAAAGGTAAGATAAACACAGATTCTTATTGAAAGTGTAGAAACACACACAGGCACAAGGACATAGTTGAAACATATGCTTCCTTCAGCACCAGCTGGAGACATCTGGTGCCAAAACTCCACAGGTCAAACCAAGTGACATGCTCCCTGAAGTGTGGAAGGAAGTGAACATGTGCCTTGTGTGCCAAATGATTAAAACTGTCACTATGATGAGCACAATGTACCCACACAAAAACATATTCAAACACATGGAGCATATACAGTTGCCAATTCAAAAACAACACCAAAAATACAAGCAGAATAAAAATAAAAACTATGTTAAGAAAAAGATGAACATTTCATTATTTACACTATGGATGAAAGAATTCATATGCTCACTGGAAATCTAGCAACTAGAAATGTAATACATTCGTCCATTTTACACATTTAAAAGTGAGAAACATTTTTCAATAACACACCATTTTATCAGTGCCATAAATTCTATATATTTATTTATACATATCTGAGCAACTTAAAAAATACTCTAAATATTTTCTATAAAAAAAAATAATTCTTGAGTTTGTTGTTGAGGCAGTAATTCAAAACAGTGTGTGTTCAATTGTAAATGCACAATATGGCATGCATTATAACTATTTCTGATCAGGAACATGGGAAATAATAATAAAATAAAAACATGTGTCAATGAAATATCTTATTTATGCAATTTGAAAAGATTTCAAATGATCTTTCATGCCAATTCAAAAGTGTAATATTCACAAGGCATTATATTATAGCTTTTGATCAATTTAATATGGCCAGAATTATTGCATTGTCTGGGGATATTTTAAAACTGGAATAAAATGTTCTTTCGCAAAACTTTAGCCTGGGAAAGTAACAGACAACATTTTGCAATTTTTCATTTTGTGAACATAACAGCTTTGAGATACAAAGAGCTGGTGGTGAAAAGGTCAACTTAGCTGTGACTAACATCCAGTAGTCATCATTAAGCAGCTAATTAAATGAATAAAATCAGTGCATACTGCAATGAGCAATTCACTATAAATTAATGTCACAACAACAGATGCTGTGAACTACTGACAGCAGATTCCAAGGCTTAAGCTGCACTGCCTAAAACAAATCATCTTCTGCAACTCCATTTTCTACATTTGGATTTGCAGAAGATCCATAGATATCCAAAAAGCTGAAAAATCTGCATGTTATTGCAGTAAAGTGTGTAATTTATAAACTGCGAACAACTATTTCAGTTAGATTTGTCTGTGAAATTACATGGAACCGCCAGAAAATAAATTCATTCTTAACGACTCATTTCATCACCCCACATCGCAAAGATCCTCAGGAGAAGTGAGATGTACATAATTGAGAAATTTTTTTTACAGCCACTTGCATAAAGTCAGAAAGCCCTTCACAAATAAATAATATAAAAGCCCCGTTAAAGTAACATGTTCAGGTGACATGGTTTCAGAACGGCAACGTTGAAGACAACGCTAATTGGCAACAGAGAAAACTGCAGAAACTCATTGGGGACAAAATATCAACTGCTGTCAGAATCCTGATCATCATCATTGGCGAGTAAGTTCAGTGCGACGCAATCATATTCATGACATAAACCATATACTGATGACACCGAGAATGGACTCATTGATTCTGACTTCATATCTGAAAAACATTTAGCTTAATAAAATGTTTCTTTAATCTTATATTAAACATGTTCTTTTTCGGAAGCTGTATTCCACACATCTATGTGAATAGATTGTAGAATATTTTTGCATGTCTAACAAAGAATTCAGAAAAAGAAGTCTAGATAAATTAAGGGAATGAAAAACAAAAAGGGGATTTGATGAAGCATCAGAAGTCAGAAGTATTTTTTTGCACTTGAGTTAACACAATGTAGCTTGTGCAAGTAAAGTAGGGGACGAAATAAAATCCCATGGATATTACAAGTAATATTAACAGAAAGGTAAAGACAACTTTCATAGCCTGGTTTTCCCTCTGGACACATTCAGACAAAACAAAATATCAGCTTGTTTCACAATTCAGAGTGAAATTCCGCCAAATAAAATCCAGCCAAAAACATACATGTTCTGCCCCAAAAATTTCCACTTTTAACAGAATTCCTCAAGTTTAAGCAAATGACTTTTTAATCAGACTGCAGAATACAAAACTACAGGAGGCATCACAGCCTCCCAAATTCATTTTTGGATTCAATAACCTTATTATAACAACAAAATCATACATTCATTTTCCTTCACCATGAAGGCTTGTAATTAGGTGGACGGTTTACACAAGAATTATGATTGGCTGACAGCTTCAGGCACATACAGAACCAGAGATACGATTATTGCATTGGTTGTCCAACATTGCTCATTAGGTAGAAGACAGACGTGCAGGCAGGGCCCAATAAAACTGTGTGAGCGCACAAGACAGAGAATTATGTGTGTGTTCCTCAACTATCTATGAGCTCATTAGAAGACCAGCTGAAAGCAGAAGCCAGGAGTGAAAATCAGGCATGTTTATGGATCAGCTGGTCAATGCTCAAGATGATTTTACAACTAAAAAAATAGTAAAAAATGAGGTCATAAATAGTAAATAGAAAGCAGACGAGACTAAAGGAAGGATTAATTAAAAGACACGTAAAAGTCTTAAATGTGTTTTTGAAAAATAACTTTTAGAAAATATTTAAATTACTTTCACACAAAAAGTCACATCCTTACATTCTTACTATAAACATTTAATTGTTTAGTTTAGTGATCCTTACAATGTTTATAACTACTTTTCTGTATTATTTAGACAGCTAAAGAGCACATAATGTAGTTTACTGAACTTAATATTGTACTTAACAGCATGACAATTAACTTAAAATGATCTTTAATTATCTGCTCATGTGTATAAGTACAGTGGGGGACTTGATAATAATATGGTGAACAGACTGCACTCATGTCATTCCTGTCACAAAAATAAAAGGAGACAGAAAAATGAAAGAAGAGCAGAAACAATAACGGGTGAGTGAGGACCTGTGTTAGCATATGCATTCACACCCATGTGGGTTCGAGCCAGTAAGCACATTTGCTGAACCCATCATTAAGTTCTCTCCCCTTGTGGTTAATGTCAGGGTCTAGACAAGAAGACAAAGCCTGGGCCCTTCCTCCACAGTGCAAGGGCCTGGGGGGAGAGAGCCGAGATGGGACGGCACATCCTGGGTGACAGACAAGGGGAAAAAAGGGAGGAGGCAGCCTAACATGGTGATATAAGAAGGGTAGTTTGATTTATGAAGACAGATGAAACTACAGTATCTTCATCCTTGTTATGGAGCAGGAAATGAGCAAAGGGTAGCAAGCTGGCTTTTGGAGGGGTTGGGCTAATTAGAGAGAGAGACACACACACACGTGTCCCATCTTTGAGTAGGTCTCCTGGGTAGAGAGCAGCTCCATCAGTAGCCAGCTGCAGGTACAGGGGTCGTGTGTGAGTGCAGGTGCCTGTGCACAGCTGCACTTTTATCCTTTGCACTCTGACTCATTAATTCTGACGGTACATTAAAGGCTCTGTTGGCACATGTAAAGCACAGACAGACATCTCTATTGAATAATGGCAGCCCCGAGGGCATGGCGCATTATCCGAACACAGGAAACACTGATACATGGAGTCACTGTTGAAAGTTTTGTGTCATTTTCTTTTGCTTTTGCCTTTTTTTTCCTGTTCTCTAAATTTACTGAATCTAAAAAGATTTTCACTGAAAAATGTCTCAGACTGCCAGTGGCACAATGAAGATGTCCTAAGGCTCAAATCATAGAAAAGAGATGCAGTATGAATTAAAAATACAGATTTGAATGTTCACACCTATATATTTTTGAAAAACAGATGACGTTCGAAATCAGCAGATCTGATAACTGTTCCAGTCAGTCTTCTGTCGTACAAAATTGTTATTGTGACAAAAATGCACACTCATTCCTCATAATTAAATAAAAAGAGTCTAACCTTAAAGCTGGTTGCTGTCGTAAATCATCCTTTGTTAGCTATTATGAAGTTGGAAAATCAAGTAAGTTCATAGGTCATCATTAAGAAGTGTCAAATGTCTCAAGACTATTCAGCAAAATATCCAATTTAACGCAAAAATTGGATGTTATTTTCAAGAATAATCTTGAAAATGAATACTACATCGTTATAATCAATACCCAATGAAAAGTATAAATATTAATTTTTGTTCAAACTAGTAGAAACAAGTCAATATTATTCAATGTTTTGAATAAATCCAGTGCTTGTACTTTGAAGAACAAGACATTTAGAATCAGATGTCAACAATAATGTGATCTCTCTCTGAATATATAAAGACAAACCCTTTTTTTTTTTTTTTTGCTAGAAACCTTTCCAGTTCTGGTACAAGCTGTGATTCAGCATAGGAACCACTTTGGCTAAAAAGAAATATGACGGTCCTTGAGTGACCTCACAAAATCTCAGATTAAAGTCCAGATGCCATCTGTGCAGAGCCCTGAAGACGTCTGATCCAAGATTCGCTCCATCCAAAAACTTGATAGGATTTGCCAGAAAGAATCAAATGAACACGCTGTCCAAGAATTTAAAGTGTGTACCGACTTACCAGGAATCAAAGCTCTGACTGCTATTACAAGGACCTTGCACAAACTACTGACTAACCACTCCTGCTTGAAAGAGCAAAAGCAATAGTTCAATTCAATTTGACACAAATATTTCGGAGTAAATAAGGAAATAAATGTTAAAAGACGCAGGGAAGTTATCAAGCTGTGGGGTGCATCATGCCCAGCGGGCAATGAAACGTGATGCACCTTGAAAGTGAGTTGTGAGTGACGCCTAAGCTCCAGTGAAGCATTCAATCCATTTAATCCTCGCTGACCTAGGAATCAGACCCAGTTCAGTCACATCTGTCATCAAAACCAACAGTCTGTCTGCCATTAAAAGGATCACAACATTTATTTAAAAAATGTGACAAATCTAGACAGGTCTTTGCAGAGATTAGGCTCCAGTAGGCTCACAAGAGGAAATATGCTGAAGTTGAATCATACAGATTTAAAATTACCAATTAAGATTAAACATCTATGCTGAAAAATAACAGCTTTGCAGATATTTTTGAAGCTCCAAATCATGCTCCCGACAGCAGTAAACAAATCTGATAATGTAAATATGAAAGTAATGTTAATGGGAACATTTCAAAGGACATCTCGAAGGGTAAGAATGAAAAACTGAGGAACGCAAGAGGAGAATTGGGGGAAGGGGAAATGAATGGGTGAACAACAGCTGGTGGGATTACTGTTTAATAAAAGCCATAATATGCGCACCTCCCTTATGCCCCCCCACAGAGCAGACCAAAAGACATTGCTCCGCAGAGTCCAATAACCCAACATCAGAGTGAAGCCACCACCCCTGGGGACCAGACGCCAGGCACCTTCTACCACAATGCCAAGGCTCCACATATCCCACTGGGGATGCCATGCCTCCAAGGCATGCCGTACGCATGTCTGTAAGGGTGTTCTCCTTATTATCCAACCTTGCATATCCTTATAAGGTGCATATGTGCGTGTGCAAGACAGGTACCGATAAACAGCTGTGTTGATTTGCATGTGTGTACGTGTTTATTTGTGTGCATTCCGTCTATCTGTTTGAAAGTGGAGGGGGGGCATCAGATAAGCTACCTCATTTGAGCTGCTTCAAGAGGAGTGAAAGGAGCCATGGGGAGGCTTTCATCGCTGAGACGGAAGAAAGAGACAGAATCAAGAAGGAATGAGTGTGAAAGAAGATGAAAAGGGGGGTGAGAGGGTAAAGAAAAAGGAGAAGAAGAAAGTGAGATAAAGAATGAAAGAAATAATCCAAGAGGATGTTTATCTTGGTCATGCTGACTTTGGACAAAAGGGGCCACCAATATGTGCTGCCCCCTATGGGTAGCAGGAAATTCAGCAGAGAAAACAGAATTTCTCAGGAAAAAAAAAATACATGTTGTGATTTTGCTGTATTGGTCCTGTTACTGTCTCCCAAAGACAAATTGTTTAATTAAACATGAGCCAAGTGCTTTCTGTCTGCTCTTGTATGTCTGCCTATATGAGTGTGTGCGTGCGTGTGCGCGCGTGTGTGTGTACGTGTCAACTATGCATTCGTTTCATCTTTATACATGGCACAAGCAGACCATTTGCAAGTCAGATTCAGCATTTAATGACACGGGAAATCATCTAAATTTATTTGAAGCCAGAATGGAGAGGAAAAGCGCTTGTTGAAGTTGCAGATCAAAAATGCATAAAATTGCATGTACATGAGGCTTGGAGAGCTTCTCGGTTTAAAATGATGGAATGTTTGTTGGACTTTCTATTTCATAGATAAAATGATTTAGCTCAAATACATCTCTGCAATATATTATCCAAAGAATCACCTTGGAAACAATGAGACATCCCTAAGGTGTTGCCAATCTTTGTTCTGAATTATTGGATAAAACAAAGTATTGCATTGATTTATAGAGAACAAGTTTGTATGAGCAACATGAAAAGTTTAGATACTTTTTCAAGACATGCAAGATATTTTGTGATTCTTCTATCCAATTAGATTAAATCTATATGAGTTTTATAAAACACCCTAATTGCACTAATTTATAAAGTACATTTTAGGCTATCCAAAAATAATTAATTAATGAATAAGACAAGGTTAGAAAAAGAACCAAGTTCAATCTTCAAAGAAGTAAACATCCAATTAAGGTATATTGGTGAACAAAAACCTCAGCTTAAAACCTTCTCCCATGGCAACATCCCCATCAAAGTGTGTTGTTACTATGCAAGTGCCATCCAACAAAAAAAAGTCCTTAAGAGAAAAGAATATGAGGGACAGTGGGGAAAAGGCAGAAGGTGGCTGTTGTGTTTGTAATGGTCTGCATCCATCACACTAATTGGAAATAAACAACAGCTCATTGTTTGGAGAGCATTAAATCAACCTCTAATCAACTCTCAGCACTGAATGGTAAAGCTCTGCCACTGAGGATACTTTCCACAGAAATAACTGAAATAGCTTTAAATGTGGAAGTTTGTGTGTATGTGTAATAGCGGGAGTGAGAATAATCCATCTAATGTGCCTGATAACCTTTTGCATTCACAGAAAATGGGGCTCATTACACATCACACTAGGGAGTAATTGGACAGCACTTCTTCACACAGATATTTAAATTCATATTAATATGATGATAACCTTTACATAATTTACAAATGCCTTTAAGGTAAGCACAAATGGCAAGAAAATATTTGCAAATTTTCTGTGTGCTTTTAATACAGAACATACTTGCATAAGAAAGAATGAGACAAGTCAACAATTCTAAGGAATATGTTTGCTAAACAACAAGTTGTTATTGTTGGATATGATCTGGATATTATAGTTTTCTTTGGACGTTTATAAGTATGTTTCAGTGCTTACATCTAGCCCTGATGTAAGCACTGTGAAGTCCAATATGGTCAGGACTCTCCAGTAGTAGAACCTCAGCAAAGCACATGACCCACAAAATGCACGTAAACCAGTAAACAGGAGTACAACGACAACACAAACAGAACAAACACCACGTTATGTTTTATCTCTTCCAACAGTTATTGCATAAATTGTTTAACTATAAACATTTTAATTGTTTAGTTTAATTTCAAGAGAGGATCGTCAGACCTCAATCATGTTGATTTGTTAGCAATCACTAGTACAAAAGGCACAAGTGTGCACTAACCGGTCAATTATATAACTCAACACTTAAAGAATAAGTTGTACAAAATATTCCCATATAATAAGAAGTTTCTCTGGTGAACAGAATTGTCTGGATCTTGAGCTTTATCTGCCTTTATAAGTGAGAATATCCAAAAAAGAAAAACAGGTAGCCACTCAAATTATTGGTTTTAATGTGATTTTTTTTATTTTTTTTATTGTCTAGTACTTTCCATATTTAATCATGTATTTTAGACTTCCAAGCCTTGAAAGACTGTGTAGAAATCCAGGACTTTGGATGTTGTTTTTTGCTAGCAAATGTACTACATTACATCAGGGTGTTATGTCCCAACAATAAATTTAACCACTCATTTGCGGTGCTGAAACTATAAAGCACATACAGCAAACCATTAAAGAACGACGCAGGAGATAAAATAGCAAGGCATCGAGCCAGGCAGCAAGGCCAGAATTGATGCTTACAAGCAGATGGTACATACAAAAGAGAACGGAAAAGATATATTCAGAGCAGTGATCTAATCATGATTAATACAGTTGGACAGGAAAGCAACCATAAAGGAAGACTGAAAGAAACAGCGGTTTTGTTTTAATAGGATCAATAGGCTGGGCATCAGTGCAGGGTCAACTGCCGTGTCCATGGTGACCCATCACTCATAGCCTGGATGACTCACATCAAGAGCCCTCTGTCTGTTAAACACCCTTTAAGCCATCTTTCCTCATCATGTCCTTCTTGTGAGCTTTTGCTGTCAGTTTGTGTTTCTTTATTCTTATAATTTACTTTCACTTTACAGTTGGTCTAATTTCCTCTTCTCTCTCTAACTGCGGTCCTTATGTCTCAGTGACTCATCTCCGGTCCTTACACATGCTTTTCTTTTTATTGCCATCCACCTCCATGGTGACAAAACACCTCTGCCTGAGTATTTTGTGTACTGACTGCTTAAAAAAGGGACACATGGCAGCGTGCTGTTTGGAAGCAGCAAATTCAGAAGCTTTGGTCAAGGTTATGTCACACAAAGCATAACAATTTACTGTTTTTTGGATTAAAGGTTAAGTCTCCTAGGAAACACATTGTTTGAACCAAAGCCTAATTTTTTACCGTTGCACAATGACTGGCCGTGAAATCCCGTGTCACCATAAATTAGAAGGTAGATAAAGTTAGCAACCCATGCCAAAGAAGGGAAATAACCAAAAGAGAGAACATATGAGGATGAATCGGATAAAAGGTCGCACAGGGTTGAACACCAAATAACCTGCAAAGAGATGGAAAATGAAGGATGTTGAAGAGGACCAAACAAAATGAATGAAAAATGAGGCTGGCTGAGACATAAAAAGGTGGATACATGAATGGGAAATGAAACATGAACATGAAAAGTTGGGTGATCTCTTTGATGGCACTTTGATGGCACTGAGGAAGAAAATAAAAGTGAGGCATCACTGGAGCCTTAAAAAAAATTAAAAGAAGGTATTTTTGATCTGAGAACAGGTTTTAAGTCGAGAATATTATGTCATAATAACTGCTAAAAAAAAAAAAAAAAAAAAACAGGCACAGGGAGGGAAGCAGAAGTTCCTTTCCCTTCATCTCCAATAACAGTCTTTCACTTGTGTATTGCACCATCTATCCTAAAACTGCCAGATTTCCCTCCCAAAACAAAGTCCCAGAAATATTCTTGCCAGCACATGGCACATGTATTTACAGAGCTGCACGCCGGAATCCGTGTATGTGTGTGTGTTCTAGCTTCCACAGCTGTAGGGAGTGAGGAGTTCAGCATAAATAATTGAACATGGTGGGAAGGGTGCAGCTTTCCAAAAAGCAAATGCCAACTGCAAAGCTCATTTAATTTTATAAAAACTGCGAGCCAAGGTCTGAGGAAGAAAATCAAAGAGACTCAAAAAACATAGAGCAGCCAAAACAGCCAATTAAAAGAAGCGGCCACGGCAGCTGCAGTTCACTTTCTGCCATGCTCATTGCTACAACAATGGTGTTGCAACAACCACAAGGTCAGAGGTCAGGGGCCAGGTCTGAATGGTTAAGGTGAGGGTTGAGGTCAGGACCATTTCGAGGGGCTTAACAATAGACTGATACTGCATGACCTTGGCTAGATAAACACATGTTCATTATGACTGAGCTTAACAGAAGGGAAACCAAATTCAATGAATGAGGATATTTTATTAAAGAGGAATCATTCATACCTGCTCTACTATGGCCAGAAGATCTCTAGCTAGTGCTGGTAAACTAATACATTGACAAAGAAGAGGATATACCTCACTGCTTTCAGGAAACAATCCATCTGCCACCTTTTGAGAGGAACGCTTCCCTTGAATAGGAATTTAGTTAATAAAGTTTTCATTGACGTTTATGTTAAACTAATTTTCATGTTTTCATACAAATAGTACTAGTAATTGTGATCAGTAATTAAAAAACATCTTTTATCATTTAAAAGACTAGATTTTAAACCTGTTTAATGAACACAAATTTAACCACCTGTCCAAATATTGTGATAACTACCATCACAATATTTGGATTGGATTCATTGATCTCATTTGTGAAAGCACAAGAGAATTGTGCTGCTAATGCAACATCAAATCACAGCAGATCACACAGCTTATCCTAAAGCCACTGAACAGAGCTGTTTTGCACAGCTTTCATTGTATGTTTTAACAACAATAAATCACAATATAGCAGAAATATTGATCCACCATCCAGACGCTTATGGGCCCTCAAACTAAATTATAAAAGATTTCAAAAAGTTGGTCGACGGCATCATATTTATCTGTGGTAACAAAATGGGAAGTATTACTTAAGAAATTTGATTTTTTTTTTTTTTTACTTTATCCTCGCTCCTGCAAGGAATTTTTTAAAATCTTTAATTTCCTAATCACGTAATTTTTTAAAGCAGCAACAACCAGGGACTGATATATGCCAGATATTTCACTTCATCTTGCCTTTATTGGTGGTCAGCTTCAAACTCATTAGTCCGTCAGACAGATAAGAGGCTTGCAACTGGAAAGCCACAGCACTACTGGGTTTTGTGGCTTATAAAAGCGATGTAATCAGGTTTTGGCAATAGAAATCTAAGGAGTTTAGGGAGAGAAAGGCACACTAATTTGTGGATTAGAATTGGACCGAGACTCATTTAGAATGAAATCTAACATCACAAAAGGCCTGTAATCTGAGCAATGGCATGATATGACACGATACAACAGAACTCAGACAGCCACAAGCAGCCATGACTTCATTCTGGGAAAAATATATGAAGCTAACTATGAATCTTTTCTGCCTCAATCTCTTCACCAAATCATTGCTTTTTTCGTTATCTGTCACTGAATGCAAAATTTGTAATATATTTGTTACTTTTCCTCTGCTTTGCCAAAAGGCCTGTCTTTCAACTCTCTTTTTCTTTACAGTAATCCTCTTTATGCAACCCTGCTTTTGCTCTTGCTGTCAGATCTCTGTATCCACTCTAGGCAAATTAAGCTTTTTAGATTACATCCCAGTCAAAAGTCCCATTGGTTCGACATCTGGATGTTGCAGCAAAAATAGCTTTTAAAAAAGAAGGATGTGCGCATGTTTGCAAATGTCTAATCAGAGACGGCAGCCTCCTGTTAAATCCCCATTAAAGAACCTATTTACAGTTGTTGCCAGATTGATCAAATTTTAACCGTTGTGATCCACTGGCTTTTCATCTCAGCTGGTTTGAGGGGGATGTAGATGCTTGTTTCATGTGTGTTAGTCTGTACAGAGGGAGGTTTTTAGTTGGCACAGTGTGGGGCAGTTGACACAAACTGGGACAAGACGCCATGACACAAAGGGTGAGAACTGGGAGACATTTAGGATCTGTCTGTACAGCGTATATTTGGTTTGCTGGCTGAATTCTGATGGCTGAAGATGGGAGGAGGGGAATCTACAATCATCAAAGACAACATCAAAGCCAGAAAATATATATATTAGGTTGCAAAGTGGATAAAACAAAAGGTAATAGAGGTGCTTCTTATAACATCATTCTCACCGTTTCATTACGATCTTTGATGATCTAATATTAAAATGCTTAATTGTCTGTAAGCTGCACCTTTATTTTTTGCACTGATTTTAGGGGACACATATTTCACTATTACTATGGTAAATGTCTAGATGCAACAGAAGGAAGTGATAGAATGGAGAAGAAATTTAGAAGAAAGAACCAGAACAGCAAAAAGACTCTGTATTTCAGCAGCTAAATTGCAGACTGAACACCAAGATTAATTAATTCTGGGCTTCATTTTGTCAGCTCTTCCAGAAGAACTTTATTTCATTTTAGTTATTTTAAGTACATTTTAGGTTTACTTGGGATCTTATTTTTTCTATAGTTTATCATTTTTTATTATAATTATTTATGTATATAATTGTTAAGAATGTTTCACTCATTCATTCATCATCATCATCATCATCATCATCATCCATCCATGTGAAGCAGATCTCCGGTACTCAGATTACGGCAAATAGTGTGCTTAATAGTTACTTCTCGTTGTCACAGTCATATGACCAAAATTGCGTAATGATGTTCTTGGCCTCATGTGGTGTGGACCTTTTTGTGACCCTTTGGTGAACTTTACAACCCCCTCTACATGCAAAACTTTTGTGCAAATGGTTAGATTTTCACGGATGTGTTGGTTTTGCAGAAAACAGCTCCATCTAACTTGCAGAAATAATTTTTTTGGACAGAAAGTAGGATGGATATTTTTTAGCTGCAATAGTCCAGTATTTTGGTCCAACAGAATGAGCCTCCTCAGCTTCTCAAACTGCTCCGACTCTGTTTTGGTCTGATGCAATGGGTAAATGTTCCATGACACCTTTCGTTCTTTTTTCCCCCCAATGACATGGAAAAGAAATCAGATTGTGCAGCTCGTCAATCATTATTTCCTCCTCTGAATAACTTTGCTATGTTGTTGTAAACGGCACACAGGTCTAAACTCCATGACATATATTGCAGCGGGAAGGGTTTCAACAGTTCAACTTCAATTAAACCATGCTGCGTCCCTCAGATCTCGCAGCTGACTGACTATAGATGCGCTGGGCTCTCTACATATAATTGTCTTTTTAGTTATTACTAACAGAGACAAATGATAGTCACTCATTTGTTTACCACCAAAAAGATAGAAGATGTGCAAAAAAATATTGCAACAAGAAATAACAGCACGCCAGGGAGAGAAAAATAGAAAACCTAAAAAAAAATGGGTAGAGATAAAAAAAAAAAAAGAAGATGATAAAAAATGGTATGTGTAGTTGTGATCTTTTATAGACGTCTTTTCTGAGTCTCTATGCTCATTTATCAACTGGACAGAAGCCGTGACAACATGCACATACATGGATATAAAAACACTCTTTCACACAACCTTTTCCATTGTCTTTACAGGCATTCAATTCCAGTAAAACCTTTCTGTGAAAACTTTCCTCACTTTGTGACCAAACGCAAGCTCCAGCTTGTTCAAACACATCCATAAAAATATCCATGACATAGGCTATAAGTCATTTTCACAACATGTGATTTATGCTTCACTGCTTTCAATGGATCTACTTTACACTTGTGCAATACCAGAAATCTTTAGCTTTAGGTCATACTCTTGGAGCTAATGTTTTTTGTCGGTTTGAATTTCTCAGACTGCAGTTCAAATAAATCGTTCTGGGCAGCACATGTGATTAAAGTGATTACACTTACTAAGAAAAACGTTAATCACAAAATACCATAACCATTACGGTTCTCATTACATGAAATGTGCAAATCTCCAGGTCCTGTAATTGATTTAGAATATGAAAATGTAGTGGCAAAAGGAAAATCTTGCACCAAGTCATTTTACCCCACAGCAGGAAAAAGAAAAACAAAATTACCCCATCTCTCCATCAGTGCCTATTCACTGTCCCATTGGCATGCAAATTTGCCACTCACTGCCATCAATCATTCCCTCTTCCATGCCTAAAGAGAGTTCATTGGTGAAATTCTGTGCTGCACTCCTCATTAGAAAAACTTGGTGTTACTTTTTAATGGATGGCCTTTCAAGCTTAAAGGTTCACCTGAGAAACAAATAAGTAAGAAGGATGAAGCAATAAACCGACTAGTATGGATGTGCATAGGGGGAGTTCATGCTTGTTTCTGCATCTGTGTGGAAAGGATTCAGTGCAATATGTGTCCAAATAAATTACTTCACTAAAATTAGCAGTAAGTGACTTAGATTTATTTATTTCCAACAAAATCCACACATTTGCAAAATGACTACATATTATCCATTGCATATAACTTTGCGAATACACATTATAACCGAATCACTTGCAGGCATTACCCTTTACAGTTCTCACTAAATCCCATAATAGTAGCACACAGTTGCCTAGCAACAGAGAAGGACAATATCGGCAGTCCAAATTTGTTATTACTGCAGAGAAAACTCTTGCAGAAATCAGACATTTATTAAGAAGGGGTCTGGGAAACCATCAAGCTGCTGTGGAACAGATACTCTGTTTGCAGTTGTAATGTAGACAGATTATTTTTTTTACTGCAGTAGCACTATGAATCCCCTTTGATGAGTTGCTGTTCAGAGCTGGCTCACGTTTCTGTTGACAATACACACGGAGCTACAAGAGGAAATATGCAATCGAGACGAGGGCGAGATAAAAAAGCTGATTGCGGTTTGAGAGTATGAGGGAAATTTCACACAACTATCACACATAGAACTCGACTAGAAACCCCTTAGTTAAACAACAAATTTATGTATAAAGCATACAAATCCAACAAACTAACAAGTGAGAAACAATTCACACTATCAAATACAAAGCTTGTATTTATAAGGTGAAAAATTGTGGTAAAATTAAAAGTTATGTGCAAAACCTTTGGACATACATAGTAAATAAGTAATCTGTTGTTGAGCTAAATAAAGCTCCAAAGAATTATGACAGGGGTCAAACTGATCACAAAACGACTGGGTTAGTGATTTAAGGAAGAAGCAAGACCTGAACTGTGGTTCTTTGACCACAGTTGACTTGTTTGACGATGGCTAATTCAGCAGCGTCAAATGTCTGATTTTTGCATGTTGAGTTTAAATGTTTTTATTGATAATGAAGGAGCAGCAGTTTATTTCAGTGCAAAGCAAAACTAAACAGTTTCTACAAAAACATGTCTGAAATTACTATGTGAAGCAGTCACTGGTGGTGCCAGTTTGCTGATTATGGCATTCATCATTGCTTTGCACATACATAGAGGAAATTAGAAAAATGCTAGTTATACACATAGAGTTCTATGTGTATAAGTACATTTACTTACAGGATATAGTAAACATCCTTCCATAGAGAAGAATACAGTTTGGCACACTCCATTCTAAGGAGAAAAGGCGTTATTCTCTCAACTGATGAGTAATTTCACTCTTCATCCATAAATCAATTATGCATAATCCCCTGATACAGAGAATTAGTGGCCATTTAGTTTGAGAAAGTTAAGTGTTTGAGTGTGGTAAGTGCATGCAGGCAAACACATCCCAGTGTTTATGTAGCAGGAGAAAGTTATCATTTGTTTAACAAGGAAAAACGATGATGATGTTAATTTCTGACAGAGGACTCTTGAGTAAATCTAGCTTCAAGTCTCCTTTTAAAAAAGTTCAAAGTATAGAAATGTGTTATAAAGTAGCACAGGAATGTGAAAAGAAACTGATAACTGATATAGTAATAGAAAGATTACCCAGATGTATTAAAAATACAGCTTTATAAAACTTATGTAAAAAAAAAAAGAAAAAACCTCACAGCAAATAAACATTTTCAAGGCTTTTATCAGCTTGAGAACCACTTAAGAACTAAAGAAATAAAAGTCATGTGAAACTAATCTTCATATTTTTCAGTCATCAAAAAAGCCAACTATGTTGGATCCACTACCTTGTTTTCTATTTTAAAAAATAACAGTGGTCATGTGCAAGGAAGCACTTTGAGAATTTATTTTTTTTTTTTCAATAAGAAAAAAAACAGTTATTAGATAAGAGTGAATGAAACAGAAACTCTCCATTTTGCAAAACTACCATGTTAGCAATCTAATCTCTTCTCTTATTTTTTGAACCTAATGTTGTGCAGTGCCTTGTCTCATGACCTGAATGTTCCTTTACAACTCCTAGAAGTAAATCACATGACTAAAAGGACCATCACTGAAAACAAGAAAAACACAACTGGAGACCAGGAATCCTTCACTGCTCCCTCTAATCAGGCTGTTGCATAAATAATTCACTACATTATCAACAGAAATTATTGTGAACCTAAATCAACAGCACCTTTTTAACTTGCAGTCCAATAAAGTCAGTGAAGCAACTGCAATCTAAACTAAAAACAAGCTATTTCAAAATCTAACAGGAATCTTTACCAAGAATCAGCAATAACAGCCAATCAATGTGGGCAGATCTGTGAGGCAAAACAACAGAAGTGACTCTTTTTCTAACCCTGGAATCTATTGCCACCTGCCTGCTGTCCTGCATTCATCTACATATAAGTAAGCACGGCTGACATTTCTATTTCAGAACATGTCTCCCTTGGTGTGTCTTCATCAGCCAAGTCTGTTGCCCACGCCGTGTGAAAAAGGGTGCCTGCCAACACACAGTTACATCTGTAGTGTGCTAAGCTGACTGGGAATTACAGCCTAAACTGTAGGGCATTGTATCACAACATAAGGTACTTGTGAACATAAATAGAGCCATAACAGCATTTTCCTTTAAAAGCACATTTGTCCAAACAAGGATGCCTGGTGATTTTGCTCTTTGGCCTTTTAAAATATATATTTCAAATATAATTTTTTTTTATTGCATTTATTGTAAAGAACAACAAGAGGGTGCAAGCAAAGTTCAATCTCTCTCAGTTGCACAAGTGAGGAGCTAAATGTATATGGCGCTATTGCAGCACTTTTCTGTGAGGTCGCAAAGTTCACTGGTGTGAACTTTAGCTTAGTGTTAAGCTGCTACTGGGAGCGACAGCAAAGCAATGATGGTGATGGCAGAAGGAGAGGAAGGCAGTGGTTCCGTTAGTTTTCCAGTTGTAGGAGCAGGAAGCTGAGACTAAACGGCAATAATCGCCTAACGAGGAGAGATCTGGAGAGCCAAACCAGATGGAACAGCCACGTGTCTGCTTGGATCTCTCATGGCTTTGTTAGCCAAACAGAGACAAATTCACAAAAAAATAAATTTAAATGATGGCTGAGATTTAAAAATGGAATAAAACTATTCTCTCTCATCATGTTTATCTTAATGACGCCTCTTTTTTTTTATTACCTTTTATATACATGTGCATTTCCCTGTTTTCGTGGCTGATACTGAAATGCTTTCTCTAATTGATATTCAACAGTCGGTGACTAAGGGCTTTTCCCCATTCTCTGTAGCAGTAGCTCAACTTTAATGAGAGGAGGGCAGCTGATTAGATTTAGCAAATTCTTGCTCTTCAGGGAAGAGTGTAGTAAATGAAATGGTGCTGGGGGTTTTAGCTAACAATATATATAGACAGATAATATGAGAATTGATGTTGGAGCTTTGTGCACATCAGTGTCCTTGAAGTCAAATTTCCCAGGTTGCTCTGGTGTCAGGAATCAGGGACATGGAACAAAAAAGGCTAAAAATATCCACGATGCTGGTTTTTGCGAGGATTTTTGCAGATACCGTTGACACAAGAACACAGTTACACACCCTTGTACATACGCAGCTCTAGGATTTGGTGTTACACAACTACACTCGAGGCTAATTTAAGACTGTGTTCAAAATATTTACTATACTACACTCTCTTTTGTAACTCACAGTGTTGCTATTAATATATTTTACAAATGGATAATATAGTTTTGATCCATATTTTCCTAATACTTCCTAATTAATTCACCTATATTGAGGAGGAGGAGGAATGAACACTACAGTGTCTTATGAACTAAGCTCTTTAATTATCTTAACCCTACAGACATTTGACTTCTGCAGCAGCATTGAGTGATTTGTCACTGGCTGATGTCATCCTGACAGACAATGCTGTGACAAATAGAAGAACAACATGTTGTTCCACAGGCTTCACACTGCATTTACCCCCCACACTCCCAGAGAACACAACTGGATCATTTCCAAGTTGTGCTGATATATTTCAGGAGAAAGAGTACTCCCTTGACTCTAACATAATCCACATACAAACAGTACACCTGATAACACGTACATCAAGAGTAAGATTGAAGAGGAGTCTGTAAGCCCACGAAGTGATGCTGTCTAATGAAATTTGTGAAAATATTCACTGCGGAGGAATTGAATATATACATGGTTGCTTACAAATACAATTGGCGATACTTGGGTTGCTTTTTGAGAATCTCAGAATAAATTTTTTTAACTTTTCATAAAAGCAAATGCAAAGATAAGTAACTGACAGACCACAAATAAAGCACAGATAAAAACTATTAATGACCTTGCGTCGAGCAAAAATGACTGAAGAGAGAAATTTAGTGGAGAATACTTGGAGAATTAAAAACTTAAGCATTTAATAACAGCTTCCCTACTTACAAAACTGGTAGGTTCAGAAAACTAGTAGACATGCTAATTGCCATCTCCAGAGAAAACTGTTAGAAACAAAAGGTAACAAAAGTGCATTTCTTTGTAATCAGATAACAAAAGGACCATGTTCAACATAATAAGTTGTACTGCACCTTATTGATGTTAAACATGTAGTAAGACATAAATGCAAATTAACAGTGTAGCTAACATATTACAAATATGTCACTGGCAGTGGTCTTCAAATTTGACATTGACATGTCAGCGTATTTTTATTTGAGAATAAAAAGACGCTTAACTCTTGTGCAAAAACCTCAATGAAGGCATGTTAAATATTATGTTGGAAATATTATGTTTTTACAAACCTGAATCACATATGTAATGGATAACCATTTAATCATGACTAAAACTGGAAATTAAAAGAACTTAGGAACCTGTCAGGAAGAAAATGTAAACCCACACAAAGGGCATGTAGTTTTTAGAGCCTTTCTAATTGAGAATCAATAACGTCTATTAGATGAACTTCTCCAGTGTACAGGTATATGTTCAATAGTAAGAATTGACTGAGATTAGTAAGAATTAAACTACAAAATACATTAGTTTGCTAATGTCAAAAAATAGCTTTTTCTAAATATAATCAGTTGAGTTACTGTGATTTCTACAATTTTAAACCATTTTTTTCATATTCCTTTAAAAATGTCTGTTTTTGACTGTGGACTGGCAATTACAATTCTGTTCATGCAGCACAAGGGAAAACACCCATAAGCCTTTGGGAGGGATGGTGTAGCTGAGATAAAAATCCACTTATTAAGGTCTGTGCTGAGGATGGAAAAAGAAAGGGCCAAGTAGAGGAAGTAAGAGAAAAAAGGTAAGATTGAGAATAGGTGTGCAAGATTACATATGTTAATTTCTTTTTCAGTTTATGTGCTTCTGCCATCTTATCTCTCTCACCATTTCTTTCAGTGTCTTCTCCTCCTTGCATTTCATTTATTGACTCTCAATCTTTTCTGGCACTTTCAGCTACCCTGAATGCATAAAGTCCCTTTGGTGCCTGAGGTGCACTTCTGCGCCTCAATGTCAAAAAGGCCGACCCAGGGACCCTTTTAAAGATGTTTACATAGGCATCTGCTTAATAGTGCCGCAATCTAAAATTGCAAATCATCAATTCTGCTGCAGTGGCTTTAGAGAGTTTGCATGTGAATGTGTGTCATTGAGACAAGTGGAAGGAGAAGCTGAGAAACACAAGCATGTGCAAATAAACCCAAATAAACAAGCAGGTGCTGTGAGAAGAAGCTAAAGTTTACAAGTGACTTAATACGTGTGGTGTCTAATACAACTCTCATAGAAAACACTTGTAAGTATGCAAATTCATAGGAGCCTCTAATTTGTACATGATTCTCACACACACATTCTTTATGGGGTGTGGTGAACAGAAAACAGACAAGCACAATAAATACAAAACAACTCCTTTGGAAAAACTTGCATCTGGAGACTCAGAAGTCTCTGTTGCAACCATGGTAAGCTATGAAGTGTAGCTTTGCCCAGCCTGAATGGTTGCTGCTATTTACTGCAGGGAGTGGAAAGAATGACCCAGTTGTGAGAAACACTATCCAATAAAGAGAGAGAAAGACATGGCGAGAAGGAGGACAGGTACAGGAATATGAAAAGGTGGATGGGGACTCTGGATGTCCCAAGTGCCCAACAGTGTGTAGTGATTGGTTGCAGGCATGCAGGGAAGGAAGTGTGGAAAGAAAGGGGAGGGCTGCAGAGGGCTCACCTGCAGTGGTGCATCTTTTACAGCTGCAGAAACGGAGCCATAAATCACTTAGTGAAGAACCAAGGACATACAGAAAAAAAACATTTGAAGCAAGACAAAGGTATGAGGGGGCGTTTTATCATCAATAAAACCAAATAAATTAGGTGGTACTGTGGAAATATGCAAAATGAACTATTGGAAAGGAATTACTGAATTGGTCACACAAATGATTTTTAGAGACGCGATTATAAATCAAGATATTTAAAATGCGATGAAAACAGAAAATGAAAGCAGTTTATCAATACCGACAATGCTTTCCAGCTAATGAACCAGAGAAATAAATAATAGGAGTTACCAAATGCAATTTTTTTATTATCCATTTTTTGTACAGTTTAAATGCTCATCTTGTGTATTGCTATACAAATGTGTCTTTTGCCCAGCATTGATGGAAAATTACAGTCTGTGCTGGCAGGATTACAGCCATCCATCTCAGCTACACGTTAATATATTGTGCGATTACATGCTAGACAACACATTGATTTTTTTCTAGCAGGTTTACAAATTAACTATCACTATGCAATGATGTGGCACTAAACCAAATACCAATGCATAAAACAGAACAATTAATGATTATTTTTAATTTTGATGTGATGTAGTTATAAACACTTTTAATTTACCCAATAATGACAAACATAAACGCTTATGGAAATTTGGTAACTGTTCAAAACCTTATTTCCTTACAGTTGAGCTCAGAAAGATAAAATTATTCCAACATGCAAAGTTTCCATCCGGAAAAATTAAAGAACTGAAAGACAACGTGGATAAAATAAAATAAAAAAGCTCACTCAGAAATGATGCCTGGTCTTGGAAACATCTATTTTTGGCTCCAGAATCTATTACAATGTTTTTTAATGGCTTTTAATGAGGATGATTGTCAATGGTGTATTTAGAATAGCAGCTGAGGATGCTGCTTCTCCCCCCAGAGAGAATAATCTAAAACAAGACAATGCATGATCAGTATCCTTCAGTTTAAAAAAATGGTTTCATTGTATATTTTTGATTCATATCAAATGATTTGGTATTCATATTATCTTGATATTAACAAAACAAGAAGATTTTTGATATGTGAAGATTCTCAGACCATCAAAAATGCTTGAATTGCAATGTTCGTCAGAATGTTGACTAACTCTACCTGCGAACACATAATTACATACAAACTTATTAAATGAAGGTCATGAAAGAAGCTGTTTTTCTGAAGTTAAGACTGATACTGTATGCTTTTCTTACAGACTGCACACAATCATATTTCTAAGGTGAGAGCCTCCGAAGAAAGAAAAATATGTTTTCTTTAGGTTCAAGTCTTTCTTGTTCAACTTGTAGTTTCCCAATAGTTGTCTACAACAAGAAGCAAGATGTGGGTATCTAATTCAATGAGCTGCTGCTTTTCAAAGACAATCTAGACAAACTATCAACTGAATTGGGATTTACAATGCCTGTGCTAAACCAACGCATAGCAAGGCATAATATTATGTGACATCTCCTTGATTTGTTTATGTTCCCAGACCTTGACTCATGTTTCTCAGCAGCTAACCTGATCTTAACTATGAGCAAGCAGCAACACACGAGTCAGCTGAAGTTCAAACTGCCAGGGCACACAAGGATCAGACCGAGGTTTGCCGTTTTGACTCACATCTCGCCTGACTCAAGCCTTTTAAATCCACATACACATTGTAGTGAATAGCCACTTGAATCACTCACAGCTCAATATACTGCCTCATACTGGTTCGCCTCTCTGTTGGAGCAGACCCGTGTGAATGAAATGAACATAAAAATCCATTTCACCACTTTCACCTTTTCACTTTACCCTTTTTGACTTTCTTCTCCCTGCAGCTTAGTTACTTTATTTTTGCTTGGTAATTTTGCCCTCTACACCCGCTCCTCCTTTCAGTACTGCGTTTTCCTCTCTATGGCTTTTCACCTGCTCCTGCACCACTTCCCGTTTCAAAAATAAGAATCTTACTATGAGCTATGAAACTGTTGGATTCTGAAAACCATGTGCAAAATTCATAACGTGGTTAAAAATATTAGAATGCCATCTGCATGTACGCATACTGACCAGTTGTATTTGCAAACATCACTTGTAAAGTTTGACCAACAACCAAGAAAGCTGGAGAGCAATCCAACAATATCAGGGAACATTTTGGCCCTTCTACATCCCTGTCTATTAGTTCTATAAAATCTTATCTCAAATTTGAAATCAGATCACACTAGACTACTGCTAGATGGGAATTTAAAATCGTATAATTACAATTTAACTCAGGGGTGTCAAAATACCCAGTGGGCCAAAATGTAAAACTTGAACGAAGTCGCGGGCCAGCATCGAACAAATTAACCTTTTAATATAGACCCAAACAAGATTTGCTTTAACATTGAATATGGAACAAGCAACACTTATTATTATACAATATATAACTTAAGTCCAGATATGCAAAATCAAATTTCAAATAAAAAAAAAAACATCAATGACATTCATTTATTAAATAAAATTTAAATAAAAAATAACAATAATTTTAAAAAATAAAATAACAATAATAAATCAATCAACCATTCAAGCCTATGTCTTGGGGTATCAAGAAAAAGTGCATAAAGAAAATGTTAATTATTGCTCAGTTTGCTGCACACTGATCTAATCTGATGTGCCCAAGCCAGATACCTGGCATCTCTTCTTGGACGCTAGTTCATCAATGTCTGGGCTCAGGCTTTGAGCTGAGGCAATCCTCAGTGTCAAGTGAAGGTGTTCATCAGTCAGACGTCTCCTGTGAGATGTTTTGGTCATCTTCATCGAGGAGAAAAGTTGCTCACATAGATAAGTGCTGCCGAACATGGAGAGCATCTGAGCAGCTTGGGTGCGGAGCTGAGGCATTGTGTCAGGGATGAACTGTGGAAACTCTGCAGCGCCCACAGCATCATACTTTGACTTCAGCGCCTCATTACCCTGGAGTTCAATTAGCTCCATTTGGAGGTTGGTTGGTGCGTTTTCCACATTAACTGCGAAAGGATTACTGAGCAGTTCAAACCTACATTTCTGGACATCAAAGTCGGCAAATCGCCGGCGAAACTCAGCACCGAGTACACTGAGTTTTTCAGCAAACTCTGCGCATGAAAACAAGGTGGTAAAGAGCTGCGTTTTTATGGTTTGGCAGCAGGGAAAATGGCCAAGGTTTCCTTGCAGCATCTGATTCTCCCACAGGCACAGTTTAGTTTTAAAAGCCCTCACTGCAGCGTACATGTCTGTAATGATGCGCCCCCCCCCCTGAAGCTGCAGGTTCAGCGCATCGAGATGGCTTGAGATGTCACACATGAAGGCCAGCTCACACAGAAACTTTTTCTCCCGAAGCTCTGCTGTGTCCTTCCCTTTGCTTTCCAGAAACTGGCATATTTCCTCATGCAGCTCGAAACATCTGTTCAGTACTTTTCCTCGGCTTAACCATCTCACCTCTGTGTGATACGGCACGTCTGCGTATTCCGAACCACACTCCTCCAGAAAAGACGGTGATTCAGACCTTTGGCTCTTATAAAGTTAACTACTTGTGTTACTGTGGTCATAACATGTTCCATCTTTAGGGCTTTGCCACACAGTGATTCCTGATGTATGATGCAGTGATAAACAGTTAGTTCACCTGCACAGTTCTCTTCCTGCATCTTCTCCCGGACCCTGCCCACCAGTCCACTTGTTTTACCGCACATCGCTGGTGCGCCATCTGTAGTTAATCCCACGAGTTTATCCCACGGCAGCTTTATTTCATTTACACATTTGGAAACCTCCTCAAAGATTTCCTTTCCTGTGGTTGTGCCATGCATTGATTTGAATCCCAATAGCTCCTCCGACACACAAATGTTTGAGTCCACTCCACGGATGAAGACTGACAGCTGAGCAGTATCCGATGCATCGGTGCTCTCATCCACAGCAAGGGAGAATGCAACAAAATCTTTTCCTTTTTCCATAAGCTGGTCATACAGATTGGTGGCAAGATCACATGTGCGATCAGCTACTGTGTTTCTGCTCAGGCTCACGTTTGAAAAGGCTTGCTTTTTCTCTGGGCACACGATATCACAAACTTTCAACATGCACTTTTTCACAAACTCTCCCTCATTAAAGGGACGGGCTGATTTAGCGATCTCTGCTGCCACAATATAACTGGCCTTTACAGCAGCCTCACTTTGTGATGTGGCTTTTTTGAACATATTCTGTTGTGAAACCAAACTTCTTTTCATCTCCTCTACTTTCTTGCTCCTTTGAGTCATGTCCAGGTCCTTGTACTTCTCATGATGTTTTGTTTCATAGTGTCGTCGAATGTTGTACTCCTTCGTTATAGCCACGTTGAATCCACAAATCAGACAAACAGGTCTGTCTTTTACATATGTAAACAAATATTCTGTCTCCCACCTGTCCAGAAAGCTCCTGTTGTCTGCTTTTCTTTTCGCCATTTTTGGGAAGGGGTTCCACAGTGACAGTTGTAGCTTGAGATCGCTATAACTGTCACAGAGGAGAGGGCGTTTCTGGGACCTGTCCTGATTGATGCGCCAAAACAACAGCAAGGCATTATGGGATTTGTAGTATTAGCGATGAATGAATGCGCTGCATAATACCGGTGGGCCAGCTTGCGTAGTCATTTGGTATAGCTTCGCGGGCCAAATATAATTACACTGCGGGCCAAATTTGGCCCGCGGGCCAGAGTTTGACACCTATGATTTAACTATTCTACAGTATTTGTACTGTTCTTGTTCCACTTATATTTTTATTGTCTGTGGAAATGTTTTTTTTTTTATTTTTGTTGTTTTTGTTGTTTTCTTTTTCATCATTTTATGTTGAACTGCCAATGTAACAAATCAAACTTTTCTTATTTTCTGACATTTTAGTCTACACGCTGTTTGCATTTGAGTGACTTATGTCAATAATAATGATTATGACAGATGAACTATGAGTGATCTCCCTTCAGGTAGACATTATTTATACAACTCATAGCCACTTTTTCTTTAAGTAAATGGAGAAAATTGCAAATAATTACTTTAAATAGCCAGGAAATAAAGCAAATATAAAATGTTCTTCGTTCTTTGTTAAGGCTTTTGGTAGTTTATACAGTTAGGTATAAAATTACAAAATCTGTATCAGTCCAAAATGGTTAAGGGACAAAATGTACTCACCTTGGTATACATACATTTTTTCAGTGCCTTATTCTCTCCCTGTTGGTTCCATTTTACCCCAATCCAAATAATTAAGGAATATTTACATCCTTGCCAAGAAATTAACTACTAAAAAAAAAAAAAAGCAAAATCCAAAGCCATTGCTTCTTCACTCAATACAAAAGGTTTATGTCCTACATTTTTCGACACAGTATTGACTTATATGTACCGTACACAAACATGTATAAATACAAACTACCATCCAATTCCCCCAATTTAGACAAGAAACTGGAACTTGGCAGAGTGCCTAAGCCAACCTTGTATACTAAGGACTTATCAGGGGATGATGGAGAAACACCTGGGTTGTCATAACACTGCAATATCAAACCTCAGAATAGGGATGTATAGTGAAGGAGGACGCCAGAGGCTTCCATAGACTGATTTGTCCTGACATACCTCTACAATAAGCAGCACAGTCTTGCTAGAGTAACATGCATCGGTTACTGAAGTGAAAGAAAAATGTTGCCACCTGTTTGAGAGGAAACCAGCTTTCAGATAATAGTGTTCTCATAGATCATTGTGCGTCAAATATGCACTCTTTATGCAAAATTGACACTTAAAACCAAATGTGTCAAAATACACTCACACATGTGCCTGTGTGCCTTTCCCTATACATTATATACCCTGTGGTTGTGGAGCAGCCTTTGCTGCCATGGCAACTCAAGCTGCACTATCTGGTGTGGGAGCAGCAAAACACACAAAGTGCCAAGGCAACTAGCAGGACTGCTGAGGAATACTTAACAGTAGGAGAACATTGACATTCTGGGAATACTGGCTGAATAATGCAGTGGTTTAGGCCACTTGCAAGGACTGAATGGACAGCTGGGTGGGGTTGTAATGGCTACTGGCAATGGTGATAATAGTATGCACACGTGTGTGTGTGTGTGTGTCTCACTTGAGCTGCATTGTGTTTACAGCATTACAAGAACGGGTGGCAGTATAGCTCATAAAGTACACATACACGCACATGAAGCCTGGCAGCAGTAAAACATATTTCATCATTAGCTTTAAGCAGTTAATCCTCTGCTCCACTGACCACAGCTCAGCTCAGCCCATTTCAATAATCTGTGTCTGGAGCTAACCAGCACGTCATGCATGCACACAAACACATGCATCCAAATCAAGGACACAATCAGTGCACCAAACGAGACTAGTCCAAAGCTGTGAATATTTCAAGACTCATACATGTATCTATAAATAAATAGAAAGAAGGCCATATGAAAACGACCTGTTCATTCAATAGATAGGGGGATCTGGCAGGCCGATAGTGAAAGATAAAGTGATTGCTGTAGTTGGAGAGAGAAGTAATAATGCAGTCAAGTCAGGTTAGCCTGTACAGAGCATGAAACAGAAATTGACAGAGGTTGAGGCATGAGTGAGAGTTTGACCTTTCCCTTCTCGACAGCAAACATTCACAATTCAGTGTCTGAATTGACCCATTTCTCGCCTCTGCCACCTGTCACGATAAAATGACAGAGCTCAATGAGTTCTTACAAAGCCAATCTTCCTTAAAGTAAAAATATAGCTTTATAAAAACATTCATTATTCTTACCTTTGTTTCATTCTAGCATCTTTTCTAATACTCTTCCTTCATCATGGTCCAAATTCTTGTAGCTTATTTTATACTCGTCTTTGTTCATTTTGGCACCTTTTTCCTCTTCAGTTGGGAAAATAACTATTATGACTGCATTTGATATGAATTAACTGATGACAGGCCAATTGGAAACTCAAAAATCTGTTATTTTTTTAACCAAAGGAGGCACCATATATAAATACCAATCGGTCACCTTGAAAACATTCTGTGGGAAAGCAGGTAAAGAGTCAACAAGATTTGATAGTTTAGCTACCTTCAGCGTCTAACTACTTGCACGTTTTTTTGCAGGGAGATGCATCTGTGCTACAGATAGAGAGCTTGTCCAAAATATGACAATATTTTGTGGTTCTTATTCTGATAGTGACAAAAGTCATAATCATTTCAAGAATATTTCCACTCTTTTCAGACTGTACGTCACTGCATTCAATCAAAATTCTTATTGCAATATTTTTTCCCAGATAGTTATAACAATAAAACAATTACTGCAATTGAGACTGCAAGAAATCAAGGGAGAATAAAACTTTCAGCAGACAATGGGAAGACTGCACATGTTGCCGCAAAATTGCTTGGCTTTAATCTTTTGAGCTTTCAACCTCTGTCTGTTATGTTGGCTCTAGAAGTACTGGCAGCCTTTTTGAAATTTCTGAGTTCAAGTAAGGATTTATATTCTCAAGGAAATGCATATACAATGTGGTTTCAGTAATGCTACCCACACTAATGACACTAATGGCTAATATAAGAAGCCAGAAGGCAGTTCAAAATGTGAACTCTAATGATTTTGTGTTTGCTTTAAAAACTCTGCAAAGCTCCATTTTACAGCATCTGCTCTGTCACATGTGGCCATCAATGTGGCCCTTAATAAAAAATAATGATTTGTCGCAGGAGCAAGGCTATAAAAGCTTATTTTGAAAGCTTTTCTTATGTCCTCTTATATTACAGCTGTAAAAAGAAACAGTCGGCAAAAACTTGTATATGCAGGTTAAAGCTTTCCATACTCCTTGAGTTATATATACAAACAGCAGTTAAAAACTTGGAAATACCGAAGATAAAGGCACAATAACCTGTTCCAGGCTTGCATGTTCCAACTTGCTAATTTTTGGGCGACTGTCGATGTCAAGTTCAAGGTTAGCTGCTCATTGTATTGAGCACCGATGCTCCCCCATTGGGATTGACAGAGGGAAGATGCATTAGCACCTCAGCAGGTAGTTCTCAATCTCATCTTTTTGCTCTCTTTTCTCTCCACTTTTTCCCTCCACACCTTCTTCTTGTCCCCGAGTCTACCTCTCAAGCCTCGACCCCATGCAGATAACTGGCCGGCTTCTGTCCAGTAGTGTGTGCATTAGCAAATGCATGGGTCACTGATGCATCCATCTGTGCACATTTAAAAAATGACTAGTAATCTTTTACGATAACACATTTGTCTCAACATCAACAGTTATCTGTCACACCAATGTGTTATGCGATCAGATAACCATAAACAAAATCAAAGTCCGTAGGGGGTTAAGTCTTTCTCCTTGACTTGCTGTTGTGCATTGACCTGCAGGAAATGGGTTTAAACCTAACCCTGCCTCAGTCTTTTATCTCCATCACTTCTTCGTCTCCTCACATATTTATCACAGACCAACGAGCACACAACCTGACCGACAGACAGACTGACAGAAGCCATATGGTCTATTCACTTCCAGAAGCAGGAGGTAGCCATCAAAGAGATCTCACACAGCAGCTCTGCTCAGCCATGGACATGTAGACAGAAGAAGGCAGAGTGACTAATCGAACAGAAAGAGCAAAAATTAAGAAAATATTGAAGAATGAGGGAAGCAACACATAAAACAAAAGAAATAAAAATCGCAGAAAAAAAATTAGTTTGCTTTGTACTAAGAGGCATTTCAATTAAAAAGAGCTCAATGCTGTGTTAAAGTGAAAAAGAAGCAAAGGCACAGAAACATGTAGACCCGACTGCTCGTCCAGATTATTCAGAGGTCTGGGTCTAGTCTTGTTCTCTGTTTACTTTATCTCATACTTAGAAATTATGTAGGATTTAGGCCTGGAACATGAGAAAGCCCTAGGAAAGCTTTATCTTATGTCATGTGAACCATTTTAACCGGTGTATGGCTTTCCCAGAAGAGAAAAGGGTTCACAGTATCACAGATCCAGCACTATTTTGGGCATATTGAGAGTTTTGATAGAGATTTAGCTTGATAGCTTGATAAATGTTCCTTTATACTGTAATATTTTACACACAAGCAATGTGTGTAAAAAATTTGATTACAAATTCTAAATGTCTAAAACTATGACTGACTTAAAAAAATAAAATATAAATCAAAAATGGTTTTGCCTTTGGTACATAGCAAATAACCATATTTAAATGTTACACTTTTGCAGTGGCAAAAGTGTAACATTTTGCCACTGCATTAAATATGAACTTATTTTAAGGCAGATGAAACATCTTTTCTAGGAAAGCTAATAAATGTCTGACGAGGATGTTATGCAAGACCTGATTGAAGATATCAGGTTAAGAAATATTTTATGTACTAAACAAAACTGATGTTTAAGAGGAGATCACATTTAGTACTTGTAGGATGGGTTGGTTTTTGTGCAAAGGATTTTATTCCATTGTGTTGTGATAAAATTTATAAAAAATAACTTATGTTATTTATTTAATTAAAAAAATATATTTTTTATTAAATAAAAAATAAGTTATTTTTTATAAAATAACTTATAACATAAGTTATTTTTTTTTATAAAAAATAACTTATGTTATTTTTTATAAATGCAAAAAGAAAAACTATTTGCATTTGGAAAAAATAAATTGTGGGACTTCTTAAGCTTAAACAAGATTAAGACATTTAATGTACAGGTAAGTCTGCAACCAATTTACAGTTGAGCTTAAGAGGATGAATTTAGGACGAACTCTGACTTGTGCTAATATGGATGGGTGAAGGGCTCGAGAATACATTATGCAATTAGTACAGACATACTGGAGCTATTTCCATTTCCACAGGACTCACATCGCACTTTAGAAATTTTACACTAACTCCCATTATGTTCCGCAATTTTACAAGCAAAGTGAATTTAATTTACTCTACTTCCTGCTCAGTTTAGTTCATGATGTCATAAACGTCAGAGTATAAACAGGAACATTTAACCTGCCCAAGAAGGACTCAATTAAATTATATCCACTCTTTTCCTGTAATTCTTTGATTTATTCAAGGTGATGTGTTTGTCACAACACCGCATATAAAACAAAAAAGCAGATTGAAAGATGAGCAGAGAGCGAGCTGGTCAGAGAAGGAGAAATGGGCAGGGACTAAAGGATGGAAAAATGAGGTGAAGGGCCGAGTATAAATCAACATCCATTAGTCCAGGGGTTATAAAGTCACTGATGAAGGAGGTGGACTTCGGCTCAGACTTTTTATTGTCTTGTTGTTGTTTTTTATTGCCTGTGATGTCATCTAATGGTATACAGTTAATGACAGGGGAGGGGAAGTGTGTAGAAGGGAGGGAAGGATGGAATTGTAATGGTGCTGGGTGTGCTCGCCTATGTTGACACATGATATTGATTGCCTTTGTGGAAGTGTGTGAAAGAGGTCTTTGTCTGAATATACCGTATGTATATAACTCAATTTTTCTGTTTGGTTTCCAAGAAATATTTTTAAAACGTCCCGTTGACACATTACTGCAAAGTAAAATTTTAATTTGATTTTAAAATGGCTATTTAAAGACGGGCCACCTAGAAAATCAAGTGTTTCTACACTTTACACATGTCAGAATTTCCATATATTCTCACACACTGATATCCAAAGTCTGCAATCATTTTTTAAGCCAAATATAAAATATATACAAAAGCAAATCACGTCTACGAATTTATGGTAGCTATTTCCGATGAGGTCAGATTTTAAATTTGGACCCTTTAAAGACAGATGGAGAGAGATGGAGTATAACGTCTAGAAATACAAATATCAATCCGTAGTCCTTTTTTATCCCCAATATTTCTTCAGATCTTTAAAATACTGAAAACCTCATTATATTCCAAGTTTCTTAGTAGCTCATAAAATTGTAAAAAAATAAAAATAAAAAAAAGCGTATTTATTTTTAACAATATAATTTTCTGATTATAACCAATAGTTATTTTAAAGACAAAATGTGAATATTAAAAAGAATTTCATACGTCACATATCCATTTATTTAAAAATACACCTTTGTAGCTTTAGAAAACTTACAACCTGGAAGAAAAGGGTACTAAAGAAAGAAATGTCTTAGCACTTTACAAGTCATTGATACTCGTTGCTTTAGAAACCTCATATCTAGAATATATAAATCTCTGCAAAATCTCTTCTCTACGTCTCAGCTCACTGGTAATGCCAATCTCTTATTTGATTTAGTTTGACCAAGTCCCTACAATCTCTGGGTGCATATACCTGTGAGACAGCAATGTAAAGGTGCATAGGGCACCAGGTTCTGCAATACTTTGCACCAGTGCATCATCCCTTTAGCTGTGAAAAGGTCTGCCACACACAAAAGGGCACAGGGGCATGAAGGCAGTCTAAGGTGGAAGCAACAACACTCCAAAACCCAGCTTATCCTCCACTTCTTAACTCTGAGGGGACAAATCCTGTTTAGCCAAGGGCTCTGAATTCGCACAGAGTGTGACATGAGACTTAAGGAGAGACAGTTACAGTTGAAGGTATTAGAAAATGCCCTTGGAAACATTACTAACTTCTATCTTTTTTTTTATTATTTACCAATTCCATACTGAACATTTTGGCTTCCTGAGATGTCTCATATGTGTGTTTATAACCTCACCAGTTTGTTACATTACAACCACCATCTTTTATGTATTCAATTGCTATTCTCTGCGATATACCAACAGAGTTGTGAATAATTGTCAAGTAAAATAAAAATGTTCTAAATGTTGAAAAAAAAAATCTGAGTCGTAGCCTGTATTTGGTTTTCTCCAGGTTATTCCATGTATTTATCTTCATCCCTCTTTACATTATTTCTCACCAACTTTCCCACAATACATTTTATCTTGCTTTTCAATGTTTTTTTGCTTTGTTTTTGGCTAAAAATGTTTTCCAAGAAATCTGAGGCGTTCACAGGACAGTTTTATTTTTGAGATGAAATTTTTCTAACTCATTTCATTTGGTGACTTCTACAGGCAGTTGGTTGTATGTCATATTATTTAGATGTATTAGGAACAAGGCAACTGAATGATTATCCATGTTACATTTTTAAAATTGCCTCAGTGAGAAGGTGTGATTTACATGATTCCTTGGAGCTCCATTGTATGCTATTATCAGGTACATAAATTACTTAATAAATTATGCACTTCATCTCATTCTAACTTCTTAATTTCCCTCACAAGAGATAATAAACTTTGTCTAATCAATTCTGCAACATGCTGATTTGTGCTGTCTAGCAAGTTCTGGATCATGCTGATGTGTACAACAATTTGCCCCCAGGGTTCTCGATTTTATACAAGTCCAAAGTAAAGGAAAACTATAGCGGATCCTCCTGATTCCGGGTGTACACATGTGTATGCGTGATATACGGTGCCGGGGATGAGCAAGTCTGAAAGATATCAGATGCGCTTGGCAGTAGAAATAAAACCCCCTTAGGGGCCTTTGTGATTCCCTTTCCTCAAAACACACACACATATACACAATTTCTTCTTCAGTAAAGGACACGCACTAACATTCACTCACCCCCTCTTTCACTCAAGCACACGCACCTTCATGCTGCAAATACAGCCGATTCAGCTGATTTGCCTGAAAGTCAATCTCCCTTTCTACTACTATCCATTCTCCAATCCAGTATTCCCAATTCCCAGCTCTTACTACACATTCTAACAGAGAGAAACCAAATCTCGGCTCCCATTGATTAAACTATCTATAATGCAGTTTACTCAACCCAAAGTCTGCTCTTTACCTTCTTGACTCGTCCACTTTTTGTGCCCACGAAGACCAGTGAGTGGTTCTTGTAGACGTAGGCAATCACAGAGGTCATTTTGTCAATGGCGTCTGTAAAGAGAGGCTTGCCGTGCACCATTTCAGAAACACCCAGAGGTGCATTCATGTCGAGCCCACAAAAGTCATCGTCGATGGTTAAGAGCTGCAACAGAGCAAAGAAAATCAGAAGTAAGAAAAACGAGAATGGAAATGCTTCAAAATGCTTTGTGATACAGTTTTAAGGCACGTAAACTTACAACGGACATTAACAAACATGTTAACATGTTAATCGCTATTAGTGTGAGTGGAACATGTGTTTCAAAAAGAATTTTATTTCGATTAATTTGATTTATATTGTGCAAATTCACATGTCATTTCAAGATACTTTATAAAAAGTTATTTAAATTCAATCATAAACACATTGTGTCAATGCAAGCATTTTTTTTTTAATATTCAGAAATAACCTGAATTCCAAAGAAATATGACTTCTATCAGATATTCACCAGTTTCTTATGTTAAAGGCAGCAAAAATGAAAACAGGTTAGAGAATGGAAGAAGACTGCAGTCAGGCTCTGGTTCTTCAAATGCGCCGGAGGCTGCTCTGTCAGGCTCTATTCCCCACCGTCCATCCAATACAACAGAAACTGCTGAAATGCTGGTGCAGCAAGACTCCAAAGTGGTTCAAAGTAAAATAAAAACAACAAAAATCTGTACCTTTTCTGCACTCAGGCAAATCACTGCAAAACATTTGAGTTCACCACCTGGGCACAATAACCGTGGTGTGACTGACCAAATGGGAAACAAAGTAAAGTTAGAAAAGTACATTCGAGATTAATATGCTGCAACTGCCAATAGATTCTAAATGGGTCAGAAAACTATCATTTATCCATGAAATAAACAAATATTGTATGGCGCGAAAGACAACCAAACTTGTCTTGGGAACAAAAGAAACTTGCATGGTTGTAAAAACCTTTTCATCTCACTTTGTTCAGGCTAAAACCAGTAAACCTGATACAAAGTAGAATAACACTCAAATAATGCCTTATAGCAAAAGGGATATCCCAGGTAGAGCCAAACAAGGTGCATGAATGAAAATGATTTAGATTCAAAATAGTTTTAAATCTAAAGCTGCCTAAAGGTTGTGAAAAAGTCTGAGGGAATGCCTTTGAAGGGAGACAGGTGTTGTTGTTTATGTCTCATTTTCCATTTTTCTTCCTCGTAGTGCACTCGGGGGGCTTCCGATAAATCGTGCAAGGGCATGATCTCTGCTCAACCTATCACAGAGGGCCATCATCATTGTCAGAGCCCTTAGAACAAGATATACAGGAAATATAGGGTCCGCTTTCATTAGACAAATGGAACATTGCTGGTTAAGGGCACAAGCTGGAGGCTACAATATAGGGTCATATGGAGTGGGATGGATGATTGATACAGACAACCCAAATGTGGGTCAGAAGGATGTCACACAGTTGAAGGTTGGAGATAAAGGTAGAACATAAAAAGAAGATGGACCAAAACTGACTGAGAATAAACAGAAGACAAATTTCTATCCAGGACAACTTTCCACAACTTCCCAAATCTTCCCCTATCTTTAACCAGAGATATTTTAAGAAGAAATTGTTGTCAGGAATTAACATTTTGTCCTCTAAGTCCTGTTGTAGTCTTATGTTTGAGTAATGGTTTGCTGAAGAGAATCAAGATCAGTCCTTATAATAGGTTTTAACAGCAACCAGTGCCAATTCTCTGATCTATTCAGTTTTATTCCTCATTCGTGTGACAGACCAAAAAACACCCTCTTTGTGTCCTCATCAGTTATAGCTGAGGACATGACAGATTGCAGCTCATCATTCCTGGGTTTAAAGGTTAACAGGATCCATCGGAAACAAAAATGAGTAGTTGGCAGTATTTGGGCCTTCGATGATTGAATGCTTCCTCCAGAGATAACAAGGTTCCCCTCATTTATTCAAAGATTAATTAATTTTTCAGAAAAAGCAAGTACTTCAAATCATTGGGAAATTAATTATCTGAACTCAGCCTAAATGGGACACAAAAAAAAACCTTGCATGTGAAATTTCTTCAGGTTACCCATCATCATTATTATATTTTCAGGTTAAGCAGGAAGTAGACACCATGTTTTATCAAAACTAAAACAGTATTTGTAGTGAAGTAGCTGATGGCATCACCGTTGACCTTGACTTTGTCTAATGTGCTACCTGCACATTTCTTAAATATTCAACAATTGTCTGGATGTCGACTAAGTGAGTCAAATTTTAGGAGACATTTGCATCAAAGAACAAACTTGTAATCTATTTTGTTCAATTTAGTTATTTTTTCCGAAAGTCCAAAAAGGAACAAATGTTTGTCCAAGTAAGTAAAATGATCCAGAAGATTGATAGATCCATCATAAAGACAGAAGGACAGGAGAAGGGAGTCTATATTTGGGCAGAGGCCAGACACTGATGCAGAATCAGGTCACTCTCAGCCATATCCATCTCTTTGCTTGTGTCTGCCTGCCAGCACCAACACAACCCTCCACACGGTCTCTTCTGGACCGTGCAGAGGGATCATTAGATACAGAGTGTGGAAAAAAAGAGAGCGGGCAGCAAGCACAAGAAAGCTAGAGTTGCTCAATGCGATTAGTGGGAGAGTGAAAGAGATCAGCACTCTAACATTCTCTGATGTATGGCCTAATCTGGGTTTGGACTGCTGTAAGGACTTTTTCTACTCGCTGTAGCGTCACCAAATTAAAGGACACTACAGCAACACTTGGTATGTAAAAATGTAACATATTTTTTTAAATATTAATGTGCTTCGGTGGCACTTTTTAGTGATATAGTTAATTAACTTATTTTTAGGGTGGGAAAAAAAGTGATTTGTTAAAATAAAAAAATGTTTTGCATCGTATTTTTTTGCATAGATTAATCTTCAAAACTATGGATAAAGACAGAAGGAAAGAAACTACTAAAATGTATTCCAGCTTGCTTTATGTTCCTTTTGTGACTTGCCAAATTAGAGCTAGTATTTTCCTCTTGCCCTGCTGTGCTAAATGACCAACCTGCTAAGATGATTGGAGGCACTGCATAATTCTTTCATGACTAAAAGGGTTTGCTGTATTTAATGTGCTAAAATTATGTCAACATTAGATTTTCTCTTAACAAAACAATGCCTGTATGAGTCGTGCTGCATAATTAATAACCGTGCTTCTTTACCTGTGAAGGGTTCTATGTAAATTCAATTTTCTTATTAGTTCATATAAGCAACCTCAAAAATACTGTCACCATGCCATGTAGATTTTTTGGTTTTCTAACCTTTCAAAATTATTTCAGTTTTCATTTTTATGCAAGTCTGTAATTTGCTTAAGTTGTTTTAATGCAGCAACGATGGAACAATTCTACTCTGAAGACCAGAGTTGGGGATAACTGATACAAAGCCCACTTTTCTGCATATTATAAATGCTTCTTTCATATGATTCCTAAGATTTACACACCTACTATTCTGTGGCCTTTAAAACTCGGTTTCAGTTTGTTATGAAACCACTAACAGTTGAAGGTGGAGTATAGAGCACTGGATAAATTTCCTGACAGGACTTTTAGCATCCTGAATATCCTGAGATAGTGTTTGATGCATAACAGTTGGCACTGAGGACCGGAATCATGAGGTCAAGTGTGATGCCCTTATGCCTACATGAAAGCTGACTTCACGTCTGTTGCATCAAATTGTCCAAGGTATACACAACAAGAGAACTTTAGAATATGCAGTTAGAGTTGCATTTTAAAACTGTTCTTTCATTAGATTAATATTTTTCTGCTGTATGCTAATTTCTGCAGTATTCAGAAATGTACTCTGCATATCCACACAGTGTGCAGCACTGTTTTTACGATGGATTAAAAATGTACACTAACAAAATGACCATAGCTTGAAAATCTGTACATTAAAGGTATTCATGTGTGTAAATTACACTCAGTACATACGTAGGGCTATACAGAAAACTTGATTTACTTGTGTGATCTGGAGGCAAAACATGCAAGTAAATCAGCAATATGAGACAGTCTCATGATAAATTGTTCATTCATGTTTGCTGATGTTTTCATCTGCCTTCCATTATTTATGCAGGTACAACAAATAAATATTTGCAGGGTGGAAATAATTTATCAAATCAGGAATAAAACAGCGTGACAGGGTGAGACATCACTTCAGCAGAGGTGGAAAAGACAGAAATAGAGGAAGGTGTAACTTTAGAAAATGGTGAAGGGAAAAACTCCAAATCACAAATCAACCTTGAAACTGGAAGGTGAGCTGAATTCTATGAAGGCTCATCATTCTCCTGATGATTCAATGTTTTTCTCTTTATTATGTACTACACAGACTTTTACCTCTCTGTGGAAGACAGAACATTTTATTCTCATCAAAAACGAACAGAAAATAAAACATTTCATCAGGGGAAGCAGCCTGAGTGAGTCAGTTACATAGAAAGTAGGGGTTTAGTGGATTGACTTGTTTTAATGCATTTCATCTAATAACCATTTGCTTTACTCCTTATAGTCTGTCTGTCTTAGCTTTTTTTATTGTGCTTTTTGTCACAATTGAACAATCAGACAAAGATAGGAAAGAAAAAAAATATATGTGCTTTGGTGAACCATTTTATTAGGGGAAAATGGTTCTCCAAAACAATGTGGCCCATGATGGAAAATCCAAGTTCTCCCTAAATCTAATAACTGCTGAGCCACCCTTCGAGGCAGAGGCTACCATTAATCTTTTGCAATAAATGGAAATTAGTTTTTTCATCAATGTGGACAAACTTTGGTCCATTCTTCTTTGAGAAATTGTTTAAATGAAGTCCTAAAGTAGCAAAGCAGTCCTATCACACTGCCACCACTGTGTTTGACCATCAGTATGACGCTCTGTGTTTTATTCATAGTAAGGATGCAACTCATCCATAGACATGAAATACATTGGAGCTCTATGACTGATGGTATTTTTGTGTAGTCCTTTTACTGCTGAATCAGTTAAGGCAAATGAGGCCTGCAATACTTTAGATATTATTTCAAGGCTCCTTTTTGATTATCTGGGTTAAGATTATATACTTCAACTTCCCTCTTGTTGTGATGCAGAGAAAAAAATACACCAACACCTAGCAGAGAAAGCTGAAGTTTACACAGGTTTTTTTTTTTCTAGTTAAAACGGTAGAGTATGACGAAGAAAGCAGAAGACACTTGTTTAATCACAGAATAATGATATTGTGATTGATTCTGACCTTTAGCAAGTGGCATCATGTAAGGAGATTTAATTAGCGTGCCAGCCAGCGAGCAGAATAGCGGATATGTGCATGGAGTGAAGTGAAGTAGAAAGGGGAGGGGGGGCAGTCTGGATGTCCTTAATGAATCTGCTAGCCTTTCCCTTCCTGAGGATGTGACCTAGACTGACTCATCAGCCGCAGCAGTAGCTGGTGACTGATTAAGCTCCACAATCAGACAGTGGAGAGATTGAGATGACCAGCACACAGGTCGTCATCATTCAAAGGCTGGTCAAGCATGTAACCAAACTTAAATAGGAAAAAATGTAAAGGAAATGTAAGGTGAATGCCAGGAGAAGACTGAATTTAAAAGCAGAAGAGCTCCTTTCAAATAAAGGGTGATGTCCATGTGATGAAGGACTGTTAGAGATCAAGAAAGAGAGTCAAACAGCAGCAGCCGACTAGAATAATCTAATTAATTGGGGAGAATTCAGAATGTGAAGTCGGTAGCACATAACAAATGTAGAAGAATAGCCCGTGGCATGTTAGTTAATGACATGTAATTAATGATCATTACTAGAAGGGATGAAGGGATGGCCATAGCCTGTCAGAGACTTGTGAACGACCTTGTAATTTTCCCATCAGTCTTTGAGGGTGGCAGGCTTTGCTGCTTACAGAAATTGTTGTTGTAAGAAATATAGGAATCTGTGAACAGAATCAAAAGGATTGAGACACATAAGGCTAGCATTTTTTTTTTTTTTTAAGATTATGATGAAAAGAACAGGCAGAGGAAGAAAGTGGCCGAGGATGCAAGCAGTGAATCAAGGATGAGAGAAAAAAGTGAGGGAATTTATTGCAATCCTGCTGTTTTGTTGTTCTGTTTTTTTTCTGCTGACACAGTCAACATGGAGGGAACAGGCAGCGCTTTTTTTATAGGTCACATGCCACTTCACAATGATCTATGGATGCAGGCCCTTTGCAGACTTATACTGTTGAGCATGCATTATGTGGATCAGCCAAGCATGGCCATTTGAGGCAAAGAGGAAGCACCCCCCTTCACATACACACTTGTTCTTTCCATGTATCCTCTCTCCCCTCTGCTGTACATTTCTTTTCTTCTCTGACTCCTCTCTGCCTCTCTCCAGTGATGACTGAAAGCCTCTTAAAGATGGTGAGAAGCATCAAAGGTCTGGCAGGGGCAAATGTTTTATACAGCCCTAACAAAGACAGCAGTCTTGTGTCCCAGCGCACACTTGTTTTAATAGTTTGATTATAACAGACTATAGATAAAGCTGTTATTATAAAAACAAATATTTAAAATGTTTAGCTTAGGTAAAACTTGCAATTTACCTCCTTAACTGTCACCCTAAAAACACTTTTCATGTTTTAATCCTCATTGCTGATCTTTTTAATGTGATTGTTTCTGGTTTTAGCAGTTTTTGCTTTGTGCATTGGTAATTTTTCAAAAACATGATAAAGTTGGCAGATTTAAAATATGCTTCTGTAAAAAAAAAAAAACTGAGAATTTCCATCCTCAAAAACAACACATAGCAACTAAAATCTCAAGTCTAAAAAAAATCTTACTGTTCATAAACTTCAATATATATTTACTGAACTTCTTAGATTTGTGATGGAAAACTATGCTTTAAAAATACTGGGTTGTCCATATTTTGTACTTGCTTGTGTATGTCATTGAACACACCATCAACAATGTAAAACATGGTGGTGGCAGCATCATGCAACCCATATGTTAGAATTTTTTGTGAATTTAAACCCAACTTTTCCTTCTTTCTTCTGCTCTACAACTGAATTATTTTTTAATTTGCCTATCACAAAAATGTCAAGTGTAAAGTGATAAAAGTGTGAAAAAATTTCAGGAGTGTGAATATGTTTTGCAAGGCACCCTAACGGGTTACTAAAGTGATAGTATAGAAAATATCCTGGTTCTGCCCATCATCCATTCCAAAGTATTTAGGACTAACCACAAAGTATGAATATTTTTCTTCACCATCAAAAATGTGTGTGTGTATTTGACTACACAGCTAGCCTGCTCTAATGAGCCTTGGGGCTGTTCGTCCTCTCCCTAATTGGAGGAAAAACACATCATGTTCAAAATATGATGCTATTTGAAAGGTTGAGAAAATAAAAGTGTAAGAGAAATCAGGAAAAGGAGGGCAGGGTGTGAGATAGCAGAAGATACTGAGCAATGAAGAGGGCAAGATAAAGGGGAATCTATTTAATACAAGTCTCAGTATCATCTTAGCTCCCTCTCACACCCAACCCTGACATGCAGTCTGTCATTAAAAAATAATAACAGCTGTCTGCACTCTATTCCTTGGTCTACACTGAGGACATGAAGACTGTCAATTTGATTGTACTAGATCCTTAAGAATCGTATCCTGGCCAAAGGCCAAAAACAGTGTGTGGTTCTTTTTCTCTGACCAGATGCTGACTTTAGTAGCAATAGGGACGACAGTGTTTTACAGTAAACAAGAGCTGCCTGCAAAAAACACAGGCTAACATTAGCACTTCATAATGATCCATTTTTCAGACTCTAACTGCATGTATCAGGTCAGATAAATCTTCAGAAAAAACAATAGGGCTTTGTGCATTTTAGATTACGTGTTGTAAGAACTTTATAGTAGCTTAGTTAATTATTAACTTCAGGTTTAAAGAGAAAATTGGGCTAACTATAAGAAATTCAAGGTGAAATAACATGCATGTTTGAAGACACCTGGAATGCAAAACAAAAAGGAAGTATACAAAAGAGAAAAGAGGGGGAAAAGAAAGCAGGTGGATAAAAAGCAGGTTATAAGGAGCAGAGGATGGAAAAAAGGAAGGACACCAAAACAAAACAAAAAAAAAAACACCATGCAAGAAAGGACACAAATACAGAAGTCTGAAAAAACAAATATTTTTTCGTACTGCTATTGTCTTTTCCTGTACTTATAAAGACCTGCAAAATAATTAAATTCAATATTTTTCTAGACTGTAACAAGGACAGCCCTAATTAGCGTGCACACATTAGTTGATATTCATGTGATTTTCTGAGCATTTTTGAGAACAGGAATAAAAAAAAAATAAAATAAAATGAAAAAACAGCCTGTCATCCTCCATTCTCAAAGCAACATGGCATTTTAAGTGTGCAAGAGTGAACAGTGTGTGTTTGTGACTGTTTCATTTATTTTGTTATGTGTGATATACCATTTCTGTTCATGCATCATTTAAAGTAGTTAAGAAATTAATCTGAAAGTAACAAGCAAACACTCATAAAACAAACCATGACACATTAGCAAAAGAACCATGCTTGCAGACAAATCAGGTCAGCTTTGATTGTTCAAGTGCAATCAAACAGATCATTTATTAGAGTGATAAAAAAAATATACATAATCTTTACTCCACTTAAAGAAGCTTTTAAAAAGAATATTTTTATGTAAAATGAAACAGACTAACTTTTTTTTGTCTTGGCACAGAATTTTTTTGCCCCACTATAAGTCTGTTTTTTTCAGCAGCCAAACCTGAACATACAGACATTCATGAGTGTCAGAACTCATCTATCCCCCCTGAGTCCAGTGTCACTTTTTCAGCAGGGTCTAATTTATGCACTGATGTTAGTGCAATGTTTAAATGGCATCATTTCTCACCGCTAACCTCTTTGAGCTACCTCACTCTTTACTCTCCCTGCCGACAGCTCTACCCCAGGCATGATTTATCAGGCCCTCAAGCTGCAGACATCGGCACCCTGGCACGTGTGCTGTGCCAGAGACAGATTAATAGATTAACACAGTTATTTGAGAACCGAACACAAGTGGGGTTAACATCATAATGTCTCAGAGTAGGTACATAACTGAGGTCAGGATAATATGTTCTCAGCGCCATCAAGGTGAAATTTATATCTCAGACTTATGGCTATGGCAGAGTCATCACTTCCAGGACATTAGCATTTAAAATGACTTCATACAGTTATACAATTTTGATTGAAATGTTTTTTTATTCTAAGCATTTAGCAGCATCAAGAGAAGAGTAGTTAAGGAAAGAGTTGCGGTTACTGGGGAAGGTAGCCCAAGCATCCAATACCCAATTTAACCTTATTTGTTAGGTGCGCAAAGAGAGAAATCAAATGAACTGAGCCACTGAATTTGTAATGCTGTTATGGAGAATAAAATTATGGTAATTTGGCACACTGTTCAGCTGCACTGTTTAAGGGGTGAGCAGTGGATGGTTAACATCTCATTGCAACTGGAGGGATTATGAACCCACTGAAGAACATTGTGTTAGTAACTCCCCTTGTGCAGCAGAGCTCGTTAGCGAAACATCGGTGAGAATCACATCTAATATTCCCCAGAGACACTTGCATACAATTAGAATAACTAGAAATAATATGTGAATTGTTTTTTATGACCAGTTAAGCATTTGCATTTTGTTCTAGCATACTCACCGCACTGCTGCAGCGAACATCTTTGACTTTCAGCCAGGCCAGATCTAGTGTGCCCTCTCCCTTGTAGCAGGACTGCAACCTTTCTTTGATTTTCTCATTGATCTTTCGAAGTGAAAAAACACATAGAGCAGAGTCCTGAGGGGCCTGCCTCGGACGCCTCTTCTGACCTCTTGAGAAGATGGCAAAAAGCACATCGTCATCTGGGGCCATGTCCAGTGAAGGTGCAAGGATGGAACCAGCTTTCGATAAGTAGGCTGCTTCAAGTAATCTGTACTCCACATTGCCACTTATGCACCCTATCGGGACCTCAACGTACGAGATGAATGCTGTGTCTGCCTTGCAAAGGCGAACTATCTTGGATGTGTATACCTGTTCCCGACCAGCAGAAGAGGAACCTGTGGTCGGTCCACCTCCCATTTCGGGCTGCAAAGTTAGGAAGTAGACAAAGTTCCCGCTGGCAAAGCCATAAATGTAATATATGTCAAAGTCAGGGATAACTGTGAATGTATCCGAAGGAATCTTAATCATAGAGGCCACAAACTCGTCATGGAAGACGTAGGCAAACATGCCATCTTCCTCTGAGTTTCTTGCCAGTTTTCGGCTAGAGATGGTAGGGAAGTACTCTGGTTTACCATCGACTGCTGTGGCTACAAACAACATATCTGGGGACGCATTGCCATAGGAAACAATGACACCAAACACAGAGCCACTCTCATTCACACCAGAGAGGTAGTGCTCTTTCTTGTGGAAGGGCTCTCCCAGTTTGAAGAGGTCATCTAGACGGAGGAGTTTGCAGATGCCCTGGTAGAGGCTGCCACAAGCCAGCAACCGGTTCTCCCTGTAGTCCATCAAAAGCATCTTGTTTACATTGTTGGTAAGAGTCAGTGGCTCGCTGCAAGGCTGAACAATACGTGGTGGGTAGCACTTGCGGTTGTCTTCATCTGGACCAGTCTCATGGAACAGTTGAAGCTTCAAACTTGGAGACAGTTTGTATATGCGATTAACTGCTCCCAAATAAACGTTGCCGTTGCGATAGTCCACAGCAAGATGGTTAAATGTCCACTGCGGGTCCTCAGCGTAAAATGAGGCATACCCCTCCTCTTGAAGCAACGCTGTGATCACTTGGGATCCGGCACTGCGGGCCTGTGGGGCTTGCACCACCGTCTGTGATCCCGCAGGAAGCACCAAACTAAACAGGAAGCAGCATAAGGAAAAATAGGTCCGTATTTTTGACAGAGATGTCATGGCTGTGCTGATGGTTGGACGGTTGAGGAGAGGGACAGAGGCACAGTCCAGTACCGTTGCAGGATCAAGCCTGTTTTGAGATGGGCATTATGCACCTACAAAGAGAAAGAGAAAAAACAAGTGAAATCTGGGAAATGAATTCAAATATTACTAACAAATTACTTTTAAATAAAGTGGTCCTTGCTCTCATTTGATCTGGCACAGATTAAAACAGAGCAAATCCAAAGTTTTAAACAGGTGTACATGCCACACGTTAGAGACCTAAAGCAATCTATGCTTGGATCAATGAGCTAGACAAAAAAAGAACAAAAATTTAATGAAATAAGACAGTTTTTTGTTTAATCTGTTGCTTTGTGTCAAACTGTTAAATCAGGTACAGAAAGTGGGACAGGAAACAGGAAGAGTAATGCATTGTCTCAACGGAGGTGATCAGCATGGCTCTGCACCATCTTTTTGCATGGACCTCCTGCCTCTCTCCATCTTTATTTGCCTTTCTGCTCCAGCCTCCGTGCCCCTAATTGATTCTCCCCTTGGAGTAACAATCTGCATGGTTTGGCGATTTCTCTCTTCTCTCCCAATAGGGCAGCTTACCTGCTGACACTGCTAGCAAAGAAAAAGGACCATCTTTCGCTCTTTAAATCACCTACACTCACATATCCACACACAAAGAGGGAGGTTTTATGAGCCAAAGAGGAACAATTAGGTTGGAAATGCTGGCAGTGGCAAAAAATAAGCTTCCCTTTAGACCTAAGGTCATTTGCACAACCTCCCCATTACCAATGTAACTATTGTAAATTCACACTACTGAAGGCATTCTTGTAAAGCATAGAACTACTTGTTAACAATACATTCAACAATCAATATAAGGGATATTCTAGCCAAAACAGATGTATCAACATTAATTTAATCTCAAATAACTGGTTTTCACATAAATTTGATCTTTGTGAATGAATACTGATAAGAGGAAAAAAAAAAAAGTAAATCACCACAAATCATAAAGCTGTATAAAGCTTTTAAGCTTAATTTCTGAACAACAAAGCACAAATCTAAACTTCCAAATTTATTATCATTACTATGATTAGACATCATGAACATTCCTAACCAATGATTGCAGACAATATCAAGCATCATCTTGCCACAGATCTCATTTCAGGGCACATACAACCATTCATCAGGCATGATGGAGGAAAATGCAACCTCTCAATTTCTCCATGAAGACATAAAGAGAGCAAGAGCAAAGCATAGCTGGCTCACAGCACATGATAAGAAGTCCAGAGCTGATGATGACAGGAATACAAACTGATCTGGAGATAGGTGAGGCATGTTCAGGTGTGTGTGCCGAGAAGCATCGTTAGCATAGCGGAAACAAAGGAATGAGGTTGCAAGGTGAGAAAGAATGCAGACCAAGAGAGTCAAATATGAAATAACTCTGCAAGGAACATGAATTAATCTGAGACCCATTGAAAGGCTAAACCTGCTAAGTAAAAGGCAAAATGTTTGATTAAAGCATAGATACAGCATTTAGTAAAACTCCCCTGGAGTATATTTTCATCTAACTACAACCAGTTCTAATGTGCTTTTAAAAGAGATGAATATCCATGGCTTTCTTTTCTAATTTATTTTACCAATAACACTTTGAAAAGTATGGTGTGTATTTTTATTGAGTCTCCTAACAACCCACCCACGACTCAGGTTTTTTGGGAAGTGTCTCTTACAGCTTTGGACATCTACATGCTGAATTATTAAGGAATACTCTTTGCAAAATGGCTCAAGCTCAATCTGAATGGAGATGGTCTGAACAGCAATTTTTCCCAAAAGTGGTAGGTCTACTTTGATTTGGCCATTTTGTACTAAATTGCTGTCATTTATCCTGCTGGAATTTGAACCTCAACCACACTCAAATGACTTTTCAAACTTTAAGATCAACTTCTCGACTGACATGGAAACTCTGACCAGCTTCTATGTCCCACTGTAGAAAAGTATCTGCAGAGAATGAGTACCATGATGTACCACAGGGATACATCATGTGGAGTGATTGTTTTTTTTTCATGCAGTGATTTATAGGTACACCAAAAAGTTACACTTGACATCATGGTTTAAACAGGAGACCTTAGGAAAGCTGCTGCAACCTTAAAGATTGTCAGCAGGACACTCAGTCCATGAGGTAAATTAAAAATTTTAAAAAGGAGTAGAATATTAATTTCATATTGAGTAGATCAATGGTCAAGCTAATCTGAGCTGACACTTTCCTGCAGGTGAATTTAAAAAAACCCAGAAAAATAGCAAAAGCAAAGGAATCCGAGAAATTAAACTAAAGGGAATAAAGTGTGAGCCATGATGATGAAGGGAGAGAGGGAGCTTGGTAATCCTTTATATTCTCCTATTCTACTGTGTATAAACAAAACTGTATTCACGCTCACCTTACAGCTACAAACTAAAAAAAAAACATTATAAAAAAACAAGACAAAAGCTTCATGCAGAGTCCCTTGAGAAATGCAAGTTTGGCAGTTGTAAAGCATTAACGCTCTAAAAACACCTCATCAGTGATGCCCCTGCAAAGGCAGCGTGTCTGCCACATAAATTTGTTGCTGAGACGCAATTATCCTCACTGATGGAAAGGAGGGGGGGAGCTCATTTAACTGCTGTTTGCCTTTGCCTGCTAATCATCAAACTCCATTAATTAAAGCTTGCTCTGGTTCTGAGGATTTATACATCAGACAAGATGCACATACACAGACGCGCACGCACATAAAGAGGGACTGACATTCTAAAGCAGTTGATCTTTAATTTCATGTGCTGTTAGTGTCTGACTTTTTCTCTGCTCTTTCTGCATTCTTTATAAATTCAGATGCAACACTTGAGATAAAAAAGAGAAACTATGATTTTTTTTTTTGTTTACTTTCGGAAAGGTGTGACACTACATGCCAACCCATAAAATATATACAATAGGATGCAGAATCCAGAAAATATGCAGGTTCTGTGAAGCTGGTGTCATTTCTAACCAATGGATAAATATAATTACATGATAAATTGGGAATGAGGAGGTAATGGCAACATTTTGGTCAACATTTTTAACAAAATGCTGCAAAAAAAAAAAATGCACTCTAGGAAAAGAAAATCCAAAAAACATTTCACATACATATTCTTTTGTATACATGATTATGTTAGTGAAATTAGTAGATCTACAATTTGGAAGACTGGAAGATAATTTCCAGATAGACATTCCCCTGGTCTTCTATCATCTTGCAGCCTTTTCTACTTGGCTGATCGTTTTGTACGTAGTCAGTCGACTCTTGTTTTATCCTATGTGCCACCTTTTTCTTTTTCTCAGTATGAGACTTTGTCACTCATTCTCTTTAAATGAATGAGAGCGATTGCCTTAAAACACTGCAGCATTTTTATTTGTGTAATTACCCCACTTATCACCCACTCATCTCATATTCCCGGTTTACTCACAAGGATGGCTTCCAATTAAGATATTTTTGAATTTTTTTTGTTCTTGTTGAGAGAAGGTAAGCTGTTTCCAAAAGAAATTGGCAGCCGTTTCATTTCCTAGTAATTTCTCACATATAAACACTTCCCCCATCTATCAGACCGTTCATAGGAGGGGGTTACTTTGTTGAAGCCTATTTGTCGTCTTTTTTTTTTATACTGTCATCTCTGGTGGTAGCTCAAATGTTGCCAAAGTAAAATGGTTCCTGTCACATCTATTATGTATTTTCTGATTGTTGTTGTGCCCAAAATTAGCCTTTCAGGCATCAAAGTGCTTTCTGTGAAACAAGTTATTTAAAATGGTTTTTGAGCTCACAATGTAGGTTGTGTTTTGTCTGCATGTGAGTTAAGTATTTCCCCTTGTCCAACAGCCTAGACGACAGCTCTTCGTTCTGTTTGACTGAAATGACAGATCTCTTGATTGACGTTTAAAATATCTTCTCTTTTTTTGGGAACTCTCTTTTTTCCTCCCTTTGTATGCTAATTGATGGCTTTGAATACATAAAAACTAAAATAAAAAGCTACTTAAACTGTATTCTTTAATTATAATGATGTTGGGTTTGCTTTGAATGCCGCACAAAGAGTTTGAACACAGTATTTAGGCCCGAGCAGCAAAGCGCTGCAAATTGTTTTTGTATTGTTTATTATTATTATTATTATTATTATTATTATTATTATTATTATTAATATTATTATTATCATTATTACGATTTTCAATGAATTGGCTTTTTGGGGGCTTTATCATATTCAAAAACTCTCCAAACTTGGCGGACGCGTCAAGCCTGTTTAAAATTTACGTATTTTAAGGTCGTTGCAAAAATCTAAAAAAAAAACGGCTCAACAGCGCCACCTAGCAATTTTCAAAGGACTCTTTGCTATTCACTTACTTCATCGTAGAGACATGAAATTTGGTACACTTGTAGAGCTCCACAAGGCGCTCAAACTACATATAAACATGTATATGTATTATATTATACATAATATAATATTATACATACTATATATGTATAATTGTCTTTGCTTTCTCTGAGTTATAGGGAGATTTGGTGGTGAAATTTATGGTAGCAGGTAAGATTGGCTGTTTGCTTTATACTTTACAGTATAAAATATATTTTTACTTTAATAAAATTGATTTTGATATTACCATAAAAAATAATGAGTAGATATTTTCATCATGTCAATGATTGATATTGTGTCAATAAGATAATAATCTGCAAGATAGTTTTGGTTGTAGTAGCACAAGAGGAAGCTTGACTTCAGTGGTACTAACATATCAAGACACCATAAAATATACGGAAAATGACACTTTAATAAGGAGAAATAGAAATAAGCAAAACAAGAAACAAGGAAGAACGAGAAGGTAAAGTTGTGTGTCCCAGATCTGGGGATGCAGTGATTGGAGTAGACTCCTGACCTCCTTCCCATCACACCAAAGCTCAACCAAGCCTGTCAGCCTGCCTGCAGTGCTTTTTAAACCCTGCTATGAATAGCAGCAACCCACCAGAACTGCAGGAAAACCCAAGTCCCAGAATGGCCTGGAATATCCATGGAAATGCATGTTTGTACACATCCCTCTTAATTCACAAACACAAACATGACACCACACAGCAGAACACACTCCATCACAGTTCTGCCTCCCAAATCTGGCTAACCACAAAACAGGATTTTCTGTTTCTATAATAAAATTTTTTTTACAAATAACACAATCAAGCCAAATAATTTCACAGCATGTCAAAATGTGAAAAAATACATTTTTCCTCACATAAAAACACAAACATTAATATTTCATTTCTAGAATGCATTTAAGGCAATAGGTTTCACTTTTACAATAAACTTGAACAACTGATTACATTCATAAAAAAAAAAGACAATTGTAATTGTGGGCAACACAGCCCCACCTTAATAAAATTGATCAATGTTATTATCAATCACAGCTAGATGTAATAATTATATGGGATAATAATTGGGCAGCCCTTTCATTTAAAAGACAACAGTTTAAGTAATGACTAGGGACAGAGTAGGTCCAACATAAGCGCCACAAAACTGACCCCTGCTGATACAACAAACTGATGGCGAAGTCACTTCTTCCAGAAAGGGGAGAAAAATGAGGACACAGAAAATAGAAGGCGGGTTGTCCTTGGTGTTTACATCAAGACATGGATTAGCAGCCTGGATTACTGTCACAAGATACCCTGTCAAGATCAAGGTTAGGAGGTCTAATCCACCACAGAGCTGTGGATATTGCAGTGAAAGCCTTCAGATTGTACCGTCAACTGGGTATATGTCAACTAAATGCAAGATCACAGCCGGAAAGACGAAAATCATGACTATACATGTAGCAATCAGAAATATTTACAAGCATCAAGATGCCTCAATGACAATTTATGAATAATTGAAAGCAATATTTGAGTTTAAAAACAACAATTTCCAAGGGAAATCATCTGAGTGTTTACACAGTTTATTCCAAATATAACTTTTCTCTTCACTAGAGAACAGTAAATGTTGAACAACTTTGCATCTCGAAACGCTTTTTTTTTTTTTTTTTTACATGTAATCCTTAATTAATAAAAGCAAAATGACAAAAGAATAGATTTAAAATTGAAAGAGAAAGATTGGTCAGTTTTGTATCTCTCTAAAACAAGATTAATTTCCAAGGCAACCTTGTTTGGATTGCCATGGCAACGATAAACTGATTCTGAAGTTCAGTGAGAAAATCCTGAAGCAGCAAGCTCTGGGAATGAACTCCGTCAGCTAGATTCAAGTCCGGCCTGAAAACTATTTCAGTAAAAACATTTATCTTTCAGTCCACACAAAAACTATATAATTTAATCACTTGTAGACTGGACGATTGTACATTTTATTAGTTTATAAGCTTTTGCCAGTCTTATCAGAAATCTCAACTTATAAAGAATTTCAGTAGAAGCAGGTTTTTAAATATCCCTGGAACATTTCAAACCAATTCAATAAGAAATATTAAAGGATAGAGTTTTGTCATCATCAGTGCTGGTTCAATATGATTATCTTAGTATTGTGACATTGCAGTATCACTGGTTAAATCAGACTAATCAACTTTGTGTTTCACAGTAAGTTTACTCAAACATAAAAACACACTGAGATCTCCACGCTCACATTCTTGGCTCAGGCTGAAGTGGGTACTCATGCAGTTTGTGATTGGTGCAGATCTAGATCTCAAAAGTCATTAATAGAATTGAAGGATTGCCCTTAGCACCTCATTCTGATTGTGTCAGACATTATCTGAGTGCCTGAGAGGAAGGAATCTCAAATTTGGCACAGAACAACAACAGCAGCAGAGAACCACTTCTTCCCTTGTTTCATAAAAACACGACAACTCTTAACCTTGCAGCGTACATATTCTTCCTTCAAGAAATTTTTAACCCAGCAATGTTATCTTTCTGCATCAACTCACAATCATAAATATTATCATAAAAACTTCCATTTAGACATGCAGGTGTACCATGTTCACCTTTTCTATTCAGCAATATCCAGAAAACCTGGTCACACTGCAAGCTGCAACAGATTTGCTCCAATTGTAATAAACAATTCACATAGTGGAAATAATGTTAATGGTTTAAGGGAGAAAATTAAAAACAACTCAAAATGAGGCCCCAGAATCATAGAAAATAGATGGGACAAAATGCATATATAAAAAGGAGCTTAGGTAAAGAACCAAAGAGGAGAATATATTAAAGGATGCAACGCACAAACAAAAGCACCCGTACAAAACAAAAATGCTTTACTACTGTACATCACTGTATTCCAGGAGTTAGAGCTATAATCCACTAAAGGATTGCCTTTTAGTACAACAGCCCAAGAACATGAAAGTCAAAAATAAAAACTTAAAAAAATAAAAGCTATGTTTTAATGTGGAGTTTCTTTAATTGAATTTTAGCTTCTCCAATTCTGGGGGTAGAAGACATTGTTTGAGATAATAAGATTTTGCATTTAAATTTGGAATTGAGCCAACAAACAAGCTAAAGGAGAACAGCAGGGCTTGTTTGCATTTGCATTTAAAGCCTACGCTGTCAGTGACGGAATGAAACATCAGAGCATACACACAAATTTGTTTGAAAAGAAATTGACAGTTAAGAAGAGTTTTGTTAAAATCAGAGGGAAAACCAGCAGCAACTTTATCTCTTCACCCTCTTCTGTGAAAAAGCCTGTACAGGACCATAAAAATGGGTCAGACTAATTAAATTCAGGGAACCTGAATAATACTGTTTTATTTCTTGTATAAACAAGCCAAATTACCTTTAGCGAAATCTACCAACATGTAGATATAATGACAGGGCTTCTGAGAGAAGGTGCGGAGGAGTTGTGGACCAGGTTCAGACAAGTTTAAGACTACTGGTGCCTTGAGGGACAGTGCAGACAACTTTCACCGCATTATTTGAATAAATCAGCATTGGGCAAAGGATAACAGTAAAATAAAAAGAGAATGTCACTGCAACAGAACTTGGAGAGATCAGTAAAATACAGCAGAAACGAGTGCTAATTCAGATCTACATGAAAAACTGAGGTAGTGAATACAAGGCTGGTTTTACTAAAAACACTTCCCCATCAAAAAATTAACACATTTATCATTCCAGTAACAGACATCATAAAAATGTGTTAATTTTCAACTGGTTTGAGCTCGCCAGGGACCAGTACAAAGAAAGAAAGAAAAAAAACCAAAAACATAATGACATGCTACAGTGACTGCTTCTGAAGCAACCCTCAAGCAAAATCAGGTTTTTTGACAAGTTCACATTACAAGATTAGACTTGCAAAGGCTCAAATATCTTGTGACAGTTTGTTTTTAATGTTCATCCAGATTTTAGCTCCTTCTTTCTAAATCATGCAGTAACAGCAGGTAGTTCCTGAAACAGACTTGACCTTTGAGATTAACTTCTTAGATAGAGAAGCTTGATAAATCTGAGGGCTTTGTGGGATGATTATGGTAAAAACAATAAACAGCTGTTTTAATGCATCTCTAAATCTGCTTCTACAGTAGATTTTTTAATGACTTTGTTGTTTCACACGGACTTGGATACAAATCGTCAAAAGACAAAACCAAAAAAAGGTGCTAAACTACGTGCAGGTAAAGGACGAGAATGGTTTTGTTAAGTCACTTTTCCCAACAGCAGCAAAAACCCAGAGGAACACAAAAATCTACACTAAAGCAGATCACAATGCACATCTGTGAGTCTCATCAGAGCAGTGGATGATTTGGTTTACTCAAAGCATGTGGATTACAGCTCTTCCTTATAATCCTTAGAAGACATGTCTTCAAGATGCTAGTTCTGGTTTGTGATGCACAGCTGGAACAAGAATAGCTGCTTGTTCCATTATTAATCTGTTATTTTTTTCATCTCCTAAGCTCCTATTGTTCCACTAAGACAGAAAATACTATTTATTAAGGGAAATGCAAATGCAAACCAGTGAGTCATAATTATGACATCAACATTTAAGAAAATTGAACTTGTGTCAGTTTAAGGGTACTTTCTAAAAGAAAAAATACAGCTTAGCAGTACTATGCATTTATGCTGTAAATCAAATATGGTTACCAGAATTTCACTGAGAAAAATATTCATGAATCAAATGTCACAGTAAGGAAAACGAAATCACAAATGTCTGCCTGCAGTAAATGATGGTAATACAGACAATATTAAATTAATTAAAACAAAATAAAAAGACATGCATAAAATTAATGTTCCAAAGCCTTTTTGTAATTGCATTAAAAAAAGGACATAAAAAGGCAAAGGGAAAAAATATAGAAAAAACAAAACTTTATAAAATCACCTACTTTAATTCTCTACAGGAAGTTTAATTTGGAGTTGAAAATAATTATTAGTGCATCATCTGTCTGCCAAGTCACAGTAACATTTGTACTGCATTACAGAACTTGGAGAAAGTTCTTAAAATATATATATTTTGCAGTACATCTAAAATTCTAATTTAAAAAAACATCTTTATAGAGTCACTCATGGTATGTTTTCATCAATAGGCTTACAGTATTTATGATCACTTACCATGAACAGAAAAACTGATTCTCAGTTTAAAAATGTATACCTCAAATTGTGTTTTGCAGTGTATCCACTGTAATAAAAGCACAATCTAAAGTTGTGGAAGGACACCGATACATTTACTGAAAATGCACCTCTGATGCGTTTTCAATTTTGAGTTTTTAGTTTTCACTGTCAGAAAATGACATACAGTCTCGTTCAAACTACATTCTTGAGGGGAGGGGAAAAAAATCATGTCATAGTTTGTCTTCCTGTTCATATCCTTATCCAGGACACATTACCTCAGTCTATGCCTTGTGGGATAGATGGAAAATGTGGGACACACCAGGGAAGACAGAATGTCTACACCTGCAGAGACTTGCAGCCTCGACTGTAACAATCTCAGAATACTGAAAAATGAGCAGTTTGACAAGATGTGTCAAATGTGCCCTTACAGCTGCTGAGATATTCCAGTTTTAAGCACATTCAGTGAATTGTGCCGTAGAACTGCTACCATCCGGATCTGATAAACGAGCAGAAGTGGCAAAGTGGATGTGTAATTTCCATAAAAGGTCAAAGTGAAAATGAGAAATTTATTACAAGTAATGCCTATGATTAAGTGACTTGATATTTAACTTGCTCTACAAACTAAATATAATCACGTCCATAAATTATTTTTTTAAAATGTGCTTGTGCACACATGGCAATCTGTCTGTGCACCATTTTTGACAAACGCATCCAAACACTAAAACCAATGTTGTCAAAAAGTCATAGCAGGTAATAATTGCCAGTAATTTTAAATAATTGTCTGTAATTATGGAAAGCAGCCCACTGTGAGCTAGAAATTAAAGCGTTTACAATATTGATGTTTAACTCGTCAACTCATTGCATTAGAATAATTTATGCAGCATAATTAATGTAAATTCAAATAAAAACCTTAGAAACTTAAAGAAAAGATTAGAAAGTATTTTTCACTTATAGTGTAATTCTAAGCTTAGAGCTTAAAAATTGAAACAATAGTAATTATGTAAAATATATGAATAAAAAAAAAAATCAATAAAAAAATTAAGATGTGCTGAAAAAAATTGTCCCTTTGTTGCTTTTTTGAGGATTTTGTTTGGCTAAAACAAGTGTGCTCATTTAAAAGTATAATCTGCTTTGAAGGCCAACTATTTTTTAATAACCTGTAAAAATAAAAAGCAAAAGAATGTAAAGAATATGAAATGCAGTTAAGACGTTTCAGTTGTACCTCCTACATTGTATTGGCCAAAGTACTCAATCATGTTACGTTAAAAAAAAAAAAAAAAAATCACTGTTGCTTTGTGGACTATGTGACAGCTCAACAAACAAAGTACAAAAAAACTGGTTTTCAAAAAATTTCAAATATTTCATAGCCAACAGTCAGTCTATGACAGGAATTGTATTGACTTGATCCCACAAAAAGAGAAATCCAAAAATAAGTTGACTTGCAATTCACTTTGGAAACTAATATGGCAAACTTCTGAAGGCATCTAGAGATATGAACATAAGGGGGGACGGAATACAAATACACATCAAATTTTAAGTTTTTATCCATAAAAAAAAAATAATAAAACCACGTACAATAAATCATCACTACTTTGTGACTCGGACATTTCTCCTTCCTCCTTCATCTTATTAATTACAGTATTACGATATTACAATTGTCATTGAATGGCGATTGTAATGTGACAAAATGTAAAAACAAGAGTATAGACATTTTTTTTAACAGATTCTATCTGCCAGCTGGAGCAAAGAAACATTAGAAATCTAGATAAATAAACTCTACAACTGAAACATGAGAAATAAAAGAGAAGCCTAAATTTGGAAAACATGTTTAAAATCAAACTCTTAAATCAAAATCTTTGCTCAAAACACTTGTGTTAAACCTTTTTTGTTTTAACACTTTCTGTTTAAGCTCAAATTTTTTTCATCCTCAAGAAATGTCTAAACTTTGAATAATATAAATTGTGGCACATTAGCAAAACAAAGATGCAAAGAGGAATGGCAAAGATTAGTACAAAAAGTTCCAAGAACCGATTCTATTTTCATTAACAATCTTAAAGCCATGTAATGTTTTCAGGTAAGAAATTTACTTGAAAACAAAACTGTTAACTAAATTTACAAGCAAAACCTTCTTCACCCGAGTCAAATGTGAGAAGTAGACCACCAGCTGAGAAATGGATAAACTGAGTTTACACTTGATTACATAACTTTTCACAGCTTATCCCTACTTATCGGTTACCTACTACTAAATGCTTCTCCTTTTACCTCCAGCTCCAAGCCTGTGGCATGAACACATCAGACAAGCTTTCAATCCAACAGTCATATAGAGCAGCGAGCAAGAGGATGCAAAATTGTTATTTAGCATTTCTCCACACTCTTCTCCCCTCTTCTGCCGTGCATTGGCTTTTCGTGGAGTCACTGTCATTTTTAAGCTTGAAGTGAGATGGAGAAAACCCTTTTGAACACATGCTAACGCATGGTCCTGCATATTTGGTTTCAACATCTGCCTGGCGGGCCCGCAACAGCCCAGTCAAAGCTCAGCTGGAACAACTGCCATGACAATCGCAGAACGAACGGACAAGAAGAGAAATTGGTTGAAGGGAGGAATAAAACCCTCAAGCATTTTTTACATCCGTTTGTAAACTCAGATGATACAATGAATTTCTGGTGAGCAAAAAGAGGATGCAGTTAGCATAGTTTTAATGCCCCTGCAGTAAGCAGGATTGTAAAATAGTATGAATCAGCACCGTGAAACTGCCGTCTTCAAGGGCGAGGGCTCTGCAACTATTAGATGTGTCACTCGCCCACCAGAGACCTGAATCAAAGGGCTGAATTACCTCTTCAGCATACATTCAAGTTTTACAGAGTTATGCTAATGAAATAAATATTTAACTAAGGTTTGTTGAGACCTCTAAAACTTGCAAAACTCAAACCTTTGAAATTTGAAGCTCAAGACCCATGGAGAGATATACTCAAATGTATTGCACAAAAACAGTTGTTTAGTCAAAACAACATATGTTTTCTTTTGGTTAATTTAAAATTTGCATTGAAGGCCAGACTTCTCCATCTTAAATTCCAAGATTACTCATTTCAATTTCCACCGAAACTGTATAACTTTAAAATTCCCAGGCTTTTGGAACCCTAATAAAAAAATGATTTGCATCACAAACTATTATTTAACTGATTAATGACTAAATATGGAAAGACTATCTGGTTTAAAAGTCCATAAAAGTCATACATTTAAATCTTGCTCTTCATTCAAACTGCAATAACTCAACTGCTGAAAGTCCAAGACTTAGCTGAAAAAATAAATGCAAGATTTTATGCCAAGTGAGCAAAAAGAAAAAAAAAAAAGTCTCCAACTGGCTGGTGCGAGTTTGGCTGCGAGTCAATCAATGCCTTTGCACAGACATAAGCCATCCCAAATCCTATCAACAGAAAAAGAGATACTCAGGAAAGGCAAAGCGGAGTCTTGCACAGAAAGAATAAAAACACAAAACCCTGTGTAAGTCTCGCTAATTCTTTCTGTAACATTCCTCAAGTTATGCCGCGAGACAGTGACATGCCTTAGGGAACGGGGAAGACAGGAAGAGGTGGAGTTATCATAAAGAAGGAATAACACCGAGTTGATTCTCACTCAATCTCACTACCTTGTGGCTAAAAAAGCAGCAGGGGTTCCCCTTAAACCTGCTGTTCTACAATTACTGTGCTAGCACTGAATATTGATGTTCAGCGACACTGAGGGGGGACTGAAAGTGTTAAGGTAAAAGAAAGAGTGTAACAGCATGGGGATGAGACAAAAATAGAAGGGTATATTATCATTAAATTCTCAAAGGAAACCTGCAGGATCCCTCCTACTAGCACAGTGAATTGTCTCTGTAAATAAAATATAGTAATAATCTTGATATACTTGATTGTAGCACTGCATCCTCAGAGAAAACTGCAAACAGTCACTGAGAGCAATACCACAATTCAATGACTAAATTATAACTGCAGACCTATTTTTGGTTATGTTATTATTGGCTATATTCTGGGGTTTGTTTTTTTTTTAAATGAAACCTCTCCTGTGTGTGTGTGTTTTCTTTTGTTTTTTTTTTTTTTTAAACATTCCCACTTTGAAACGATGCTTTGAGAGCTCACAACTAAAAAGGAAGCCACTGACCTCTTTCAACACCAAACATTGAGCATCGATTCTCTTTTCAAGCTGAAACAAGTTCAATTTTTCTAAAGAGCACCACTTATTAAGGTCAATCCACTGCTTCAGCAAAGTAATAAAGTTCAAGAAGAGTTGAGGCCTATGATTTGGGTAACTTTTAGGAGCAAACACACCACAAACAACCTTTGGAAGAATGTTGAAGAGGCTTCATGCACTGTTGCTCGAAAAGGTTAAGCTCTAGATTTTCAAACTAACAAGAAAAGGCTGACCTACAAGCAATTTTTCCAAGTAAAAGAATATGGTGAATTGAAAATGATTTATACTTCTGCAAAATGATTTTAACCTCTGTCACAAAGGCAAACATTTTAATGTGTATCCAATTTTTTTTTATTATTCTATGCATAAAAACATAAACCCAGATTGAATAGAGAGTATAAACAGCAATTTTTAAGTCTATCAACAATGGGATTTATGCCTGGGCTTTCCCTGAACTGTGCTAAACCATGACTTTAGTAAGCCCAACCTTTTTCGTTCTGACTGTATATTCAGAGTTGGTCTCTGCTTTTATTGTCTCAAGTATTTTGCACTGCATTACAGATTTTATATTGCTTCCAATTGTGCCATTAAGTCTGACCGGTCTCCCAATCCCAACCAAATTGAACCATTTCCATAATGTGATCCTGCTACCACCATGTTTTACTGTATGGGGTCTGTTCAAAGTGATGTGCAGGGTTATTGTTTTAGTCTTTTACATTTATGTCTTGGTGTTGGTAAACCACCTTAAAACCATGATAAAATAAATTTGTGTTATTAATTATAGATTGACAAACTGTGAAAAAGTTTTTAAAAGCACAAAAACTTCTCAGAGTTTACAGATTTTAAAATTAGGTTTAGTGGATGAACAATAAAATAGTCAATGCAGCATGTTGTGCAAATCGCAGGAGCAAGAGAATATTTAGAAGATTGTGTTTCTTTCTGATCTGGACTAATGGAGCATGCAAGTACATGTGTGTGCGCTACAGCATGAATTTCTAAATTTCTTTGCAAGGACCAGGATGAAAACAGAATTAGGAACTTAATCCTTGCGTGGACTTAGGGCACCAGTGAAGGAGTAAATGAGAGTGAATGTAAGTGCGAAAAAAGCCCTAAGACAGTCTGCAATTTTCTCATCATTTCATGCATCTGAAACAAAACTAATTTACTGCTCGTCATGCTTGGCTTGATATACACAAGCATAGAACCAATATGCCACAGCACGTCAACCGCCGCTGCATCAAAGAGAACTGTTTATACATCAGAGTCACAGCTCCATATGAATCATAGGGAGAAACGCCTAATATGGTCTTATCAAAACGAGCAGTCTGGCAAACCCACTGATACGCTGGTGCCTTTCCACATCGCCCTGCCTCCCGTCTACAACAACATCCTTTTCTCTGTTTATACCCTTCCGCATAGGTCATTGCAATGTCACAGCAGTCTGTTTTTTTGCTCTTTTTGCCTGGCACCACACACAAACACACACACACACACACACACACAGATAAAAGTTATGCGCTTTGAGTAAGAAAAAAAAAGATATAGAAGGGGGAAGCTAGAGGCAGAAACTGTGAGAGAGAAGGACTGAGTAATAAGATGAAATAATAGCGCCAGAGAATACTAGAGGGAAGAAAGAAAAGCAGTGCAGCTGTGAGTGCATGTGCATGTGTTAAACCACTTAAAAAAAGGCAAGTGACATCTTAATAGTATTCTGCAGTCAAGAGATGTTCTTAACAGTAAAAACATATACACAGACAAATCCTTCTAGTTTTGAAACATATGCTGACTTTACTGTTCAGATAAGAGCAGCGGTTCTCATTAAAATGGATGCCATCTCATGTATTGATTTATTCTCAAAGCATTCACAAATCTTTGTTTGGAGATCCTCAGTTCAGATTTTGTTGTCATGGCTGGGGCAGACATCAATATATACCGCAGCGGTGCAAAACAAAAGGCTTAATTACATACTTGTAAACTGTTATTCCTTTAATGCAGCATAAATTTTTCTGCATGAAACCAATTATCTGAGCGGCGCAATCCATGGATCTGACCTTAATGGAAGCATGACATGAAGCAAGACCACTGCTGAAAGAACGCCAGAAGAAATGCAGTTCATTATTCATGTAGGAAACATGTTGAAGAAGGAGCAAATCTCACTGAACAAAACATCCCCACTGTGATACTTGGTGGTAGGAGCATATCAGATTTGTGGGGAAGCTTTTCTTTAGCAGAAAGAGGGAAGTTTGTCTAAGCTGAAAAAAAGCTGGATGGAGCTAAAAATAGGGTTATTTGTTAGACAGTGAGGGGCTATCAAATCCTTGAGACAGGGTAAGAGTTTTACATTACAACAAAACAAGTATTGCCAGTTCTACAACACAACTGTTTAGATCAGAGCACACTTGTGTTAGAATGTCCAAGTCAAAGGCTGAGACCTAAAAATCTAATTGTGGCCTCATTGAAGTTTGGATTTAGATGTCCAAAAGTGAAAGAGACATATCACACCTCCAAAAGCTTTAACTGCAGCATAAAGTGGTTCTAAAAAGTGTTGACTCGAATGCAAATGCAGGCAGTACTTTTATGTACAATTTGTCTTCCACTTTAGCAATGCACTGTTTTGTGATTTTCTCTCATTCATTTTTTAATAAAATGCATGAAAGTTTGATAGTAATGTCACTCTAGGTGAAAAGGTATAAGAGAGATGAAAAGGTTAAGACACTGAAACAAACTATTATCATGGCTAAAAAAAAAAAAAATAAAAAAAAAGGAGGAATCACACCACCTAAAACCTGCTTTCAGGTTAACATCGCTGTCATTGTCTCTTACTGCTTTGAAATATGCCAGACACATGACGGCGGGAAGAACAGTTGGGGACACAAATACAATTTGCAATCTCCTCTGTGGTGTAGGGTGGCGTGAGAGAGGAGCGAGCCTAATTGGACACTGGCCTGTGTCTGGTAGTCCTGTCACAGCCCACGGGGGTGTAAGTGTGTACAGGGAGGGAGGGAAACAGAGGGAGAGAGAATGAGAACAAACAGAGAACTCCATTCAGGTCTAATTCACAGACGCATCATTCAGTCTGACATGACGATACGTCTCTGTGACCGAAGTATTCATATGGGGCCTCGCCAGCCATTCACAGATGCATCATTCACACCCACACTCAGCCACACAAACACACTTCCGCTGGATCTTCCCTACATGGCCAGTAGGCATTTATATCACTATGGAGAATCTGTCAGAGATTTTCCCCATTCATATTCAGTTAGTTTTCCCTTGACATGAATACGCTGCAAAGATTTTATGTGGCGCTTATTCTTGCAAGGGTACTGCCCCCAAAACGCAGTTAATGTCTTCACTACCAAGGCTGGAGTGAGAGTTTATCCATTAGCAAGTCATAATATTGACAAGGCCTGCTCTTGTCAAACTGCAGTGCTATAGCCGTAACATTGGCCGACACAACGGGGCTGGTATGTCAATGTGAGGTGCTTATGTGCCAATAAAAGCTGCCGTTCCAAGTCCTATGGCAGCCTTTGATTGACAGCACGCAGGAAGAAGAGGGGGAAATTAGCACGGCTGAGGGTGTTCCTACGTTCGCAGAGGTCAACACAGAGTTGGAATTTGATGCAAGGATGCAAAAGGATGACAAAATGGGATGATCAGACTGCTCTGGAGCTAAATATATTTGTTCCTGGACAGCTGCAACAGCAGAATATACACAACTAATGAGTAAGCACATGCAGAGATGTGTTAAAATAAGATATCAATTAAAACCAACAACTTGTCACAATAAGAGATGAAAAGTAAAATCAACTTGCAATTTGAAATCATGCACATGAATCTCAAAAGCCAAGTCGTTTTCAGCAAGTCATTCCCTATAAGTTTAAGACAACTATGACTATTTCTCATGACAATAGAAGCACATAGGAATCAAACTATCTGATATTTGACAAATAATAGTGATCTTTACAAAAAATTATAGGATGATCAAAATTGGATTTGCAAGAGTAAGAGCAAAATTATACACTGGGTCCGAGTGTATAAAAACGTGGATGTAAGGAGAGAGAAACCAGTAGAGGGGCTCAGAGCCACTGCTGTAACAGAGTTCTGCATTATCTGCAGGCAGGAGATACAGCTTTCTGTGCAAGAGGTGAAAATAACAGTGGGAGCAAGAGAGGAGAGGATGCAGGATAGATGTAACGATAAAGAGAGCTAAGGAATAACAGACTTTTTACCATAACACATAATTCATACTGCAAGGCTGAATATGTAGCATGTCAAAACAGTCATGCTTCTTTCACTTTTATCTCAAATACAGTTTTAGTACCAACAAATCTTCAAACTCAAATGCAGATGACAGTCTGTAGAAAAATGACCCTGAGTTAGCGAGAACAAGGCGATGGTTGACCTTCCAAGAAAACAAAAGAAAATTCGTAGTTTTTAACTTTGAGTACCGAGACAAAGATCCCTTCATCATTTGCTGTGAAAATAATAAAAAAAATGTATGCTAAATAAATCCGTTTCAATTTTCCCTTTATATTAAGCCACATTACAGTTATTTTGACAGAGTTAAAAAGTCTAACCATTTGACCATGCAAAGGGTTAAAGTCTGCAGAAACAACATTTGAATTCCTAAAACAAGTTTATGTCTAATCTTCTAAGTACTATAAAATTAAACTTAGACAAAGTCTAGTCTGAAAACAGGATGGCCTCTGATGCTAAACCCAGTCTTAAATGTTTCATTTCAAAAGCTTAGAAGGTGGTATATCCCAGTGACCTGAACTGCTCTGAGAGAAGGAAGCTCTAAAAAAGTTTTTCAGAATGCAGACAGACAAAGTTGCTGCATAATTCATATTTATTGTGAAAACAAAGAACACGCAGAAAAGTTATTCATAGCATGTCGCATAAAATCCATCCAACGTAAATCATAATACCTCACTGAAATGAAACTGCAGCTTTTCAAAGCCATATCCTCGAAATATGTCAGATAAGACCGTGGGAAATGGAGCGTTACTTAGTTTGACCATTTCAATAATTTAAAGCAAAGTCTAGACTGGTTCCTTTTGAAGTCAAGCAGTCTGAACGCCCCTATATTTAAAACAAAGCATGTGCATTACTTCGATGCCGTTAGGCACGATGTATGACCGAATATTTAATCATTTTAAAGAGAGGACAACTAACAGTTTGGGACGTTGTTCTCGTCGTTCTCACATGAAGGGCACTGGCAGCGCAAAAAATAGGTGAGTCGGGCAATATAAGGTCCCGAATCCAGCGGAGTAGCAGGTAATTTAGTTTTCTGCAGTCCTAAATACCAAAAGTCATAGTATTGTGAGGGACAGGTGACTGATCCTGCAGCGGGATAAAGTCTGTCCGTTCGCTTGAGCTGAGCGGGCATGGCGCAGCTAGAACAGGTGCAACACGCCTCCTGTCACCTGGCTGGTGCAGCAGGAAGCCCAGCCTGATCTACGGCTAAAACCGCATCACAAGCACTATAAAACAGTCCTGATGGATGGAACTAACCTCTTAAAAAGACAATTTCCTTACCTGTAATCTATGCAGATATCAGTCACAACCGCATCGACACTGCGGAGAAGGGGCACCTCCACAGCAAATCCCAACTCTGCTCACTCCCTCCCCAAAAATGAGAAAGGTTCAGAATAACGATATATCCTGATCAAGCGGCTTGTTCACTTTAAATCCCGGACAGTGGCACAGTTAAAATGCGATTCCTGCACTGGGAAAAGAAATAGCAGCAGACTTCCAGCGGCATTCCCCGATCAGCAGGGCTCTACACCAAGCCGCTTTGAGCGCTCTGAGACCCGGGAGCCGCACCTCCCATCTCCCGGCGAGGACGCACTTGGTATGCCGTGGGAAAAGCCGCTGCGCCGCACACGGGATATACCGCAGGAGGCTGCGTCTGTATGCGTGAAGGTGCGTGCGTGTGGTGTAGATGTGACTCAGTGCGGTGCTCCTGCCCTACTGAGGTGCTGAGGCTGCTGCAGCGGAGTGCGAAAGAGAGAGGGAAGGGAGGACGGAGGGAGGGAGGGAGGGAGGGACGGACAGAGGTGGAGAGGAAGGCAAGCAGAGTTGTTTCAGCTTCGGGTCGAGAGGATGGAGCTTCGACGAATGTTTTCACCTGCGTCCCTGCCTCGTCCGCAGTGACAACCCAAATGGAAGGGCGGGAGGGATTTGGTTTATCTTAAATTCTTGGAGCCTGGCTGGAGGCTCAATGCGCATTTAGACCATAACAATACAGCCCGCATCAAAGAAGAGTATTTGTAAAGCAGAAGTACTCCTCACAAGGACCTAAAGCACTCCACTAGTGTCATTTTAATGACCGCATGTTTACGAAATCAACCAAATGATGCAATCAATAGCTGGGTTTCTGACCATTCAAATCACAGAGGGACAACATGCAGTATTAAGCTTTGTAAAATGTATAGCGATGGCAGGAGAGTGTCTCTGTAATGCGTTCATCTCGCTAAGAATGGCATTTGGCGATGCCAAAAATGGAATTTTTACAATTCAGGGGTGAAATGATCAGATCATCGGATTTGTGTATCTAATCTCGGGATCATTTAAAGGCAGAGATTAGGCACACACAGCAACATAATTACGACCCCTGCACAGTTGTGAGGGATTTAAATCTGCTCCCCCCCGCCCCCCTCCTCCCCTAATGATGATATTTAACATGCCTCCGGAATGCACCCCCACCACCCTTTTGCATTTTAAGCAATTAATATTCTAAAAGCCTAATTATGTAATCATGTATTCAGCAAAATAGGCTGCATGGTGGTACAGGAATAAAGCATTCTCCATAAAATAGCCTTATGTGCACATTAAAGCAATTTAAAACTAATCCATCAACACAGACTACACATTATACAAGCAACACACTTTTTATGGGGTGTATTGGTTTCAAAGAAGCACATTCTGCAAGTAAAATGACCATATGAGTTTAAAAAGCGTCCAAATAAACCCTTTATAGTAATGGGGAATTCAGTCACAACCTCTTAACCGGCTACATTTTATTTTAAATAATTTTTTGTATCTAGAGTGTTAATGTCTTTTAAAGAGTCTGCTGCAGCATCCTCTCCCTCTGTCCTGCCTCCTGTCCCCCCTGCTCTCACTTCCAGAGCGGGGACTTTCGCTTTGAAACACTGCATCAGAGCCCCACCTACAGGCCAAACCGCCTTCACAACCAGACAGCCGAATGCAAACCACAGAAACACACCTGCACACTCCTGTCAACATGTTGAGCCGCATTTCACTGACATTTTGTACATTTCAGACCGATTTCACCGCAAAGACGCGTTTCCATACTAGTGCTGCTGTACTGTTTAGTCACAGCACAGCTACACAGCTTTTTATGCAAATTGATAATAATCCTGTGGTGCATTCAAGTACACCTCGTAGACTAAATTATGTCGTTTGGGAATGAGTGCATTCAATTGTTAAAGGTACATTCTTCTTCAAAAAAGCAGCATATTTGACCATTTTCAAGTGAAAATGTTTTGGGCTTTTTTATTTGTTTTTTAATATTAACATGCAGACCAAACATCTAATCAGTGAAATATTGTAAACTTAATAACACATTGCAATCAGAAAAACTTCAAAACACTTTTGACTGATAGTTACTTTAACATTGTTTCTTGAATACCATCACGTTGCACACATTAACATCACTTCATAATGATCAAGAAGGAACAAGATCGTTGTGCTAATTTCCCCATTTCAAAAGTTATAAAACTATTTCATGCATATTGTGAAACAGTTGTTTCCGTCTGAAGCAACTGTTTTGTTGTTATTGCTGTTGTGGGGTTTTTTTGTTGTTGTTTTTTTTTGCCTGGCCAATTTTAATAACATTTCACAAACAACAACACAAACACAGGCCACCATAACACACTGTCGCTTTAAATGACGTGTCCGACAAAGGAAGTGCCGGCCAAACATGAAAACCAACACGTTACTGAAATGCAGCTTTTGATTTTGTCCAGCAAGTGTCAAAAACACGGCGAAGAAAAGTTTTAAGTTATGTTACAGGGACCTTAAAACAACGTATAACTAGGATAGCCATGTCAGAAGCTGATAGCTTCGGGACTAATAGCTTCGCTATTAGAATAACGTGCAAGCAAACAGTAGGGGAAAGAGAAAGAACCAGAAAACAACTCCCTCACCTCGAATGTTTTCCACATCCAACTGCCATGTAAATTAACCCAGTCGTCCCGACATATTTTACAATTTTATAAAACTAAAAATGGAAATTAAAACTTTACGCTGTGCTTCATTGTACGAAGCCACCTGCGTATTTTCTGATCCTCCAAGCACGAGGCTTTCTGTTGACCTCAAGCAGAACATTTCTTCCATGATCTTAAACCCGTTAAAACTGGCCCTCAAATGCACTGGAAGGAAACTTCACAAAACAGTCTTCAATAGCAAAACTAAAATAAAATAAAATAAAATAAAAATCACAATATGTTTGCAGCAATTGGTTTTGCATTGCTACAATATGAGGTGATGGAAAAAAAAGATTGTTGGCACATTTTATTTGATCTCAAAACAAAATGTGCACATTGTAGTTAAAATGAGATCTGGAGGATAGACTATTAATGGGCCTATAATATGAGTGAATGGAGTGATCATTTTGGGATTTGAAAATAAACTCAATAGAGACTTTTTTACACATACATATATATTTTGCTTTCCATATTTCAGTCACTAAAAAGCCACGTTCCAGATTCCTAATAGGTTTTAAATACTAAAACTGATATTTGTCAGGCCTATACCAGACAACAAACATGTATTATCATGCTGAGTGGTGCTGAGTAGGTGACTATATACATTTGACCAAAAAAGCTATTTCGGGATCTTGGACCGAGTTCACAAGCTCAATTTCAAAGTCTATAATATTTAGACATGTAAAATCTGCGTTTGGTTATCCCGTGAAAATTTCAAACCATTCCACATTTTCCAGATTGCATTTGAATTGTGTTTAATGCTTAGTTTTACCGAGCCTGTGCTAACTTTTCATTTATTGTATGCTTAAATTAAATCTTTGTACTGTGTCTTAATATTGGGATCTAGCCTACTTAAAGGAAGTTGAATACATCTAAGTCCTGTGGTTCGAAGAAAAATGTATTAATGGTAGATTTTGGTGCAAACCAAAAAAAAAAAATCCAAGCAATGTACCTAACATTACTTTTGTGTACTTATTTGCTTACAAAAAGTAAACAAATACATGAAAATATGTACAAAATATACTTTTATACACCTATTGTCACCACCACAGAATTCTTCAGTTGATTAATCTGCAAACGTTGCTTTGGTCTTTAACCAACCATTGATTTAAACATAGGTCAGGTCTATGTTTATTTATTACTGTCTGGTCTCTGCTTCCAATTCTGAGGGCATCTACTGGTGTCATCTGAAGGACAAAACGTGTAGATAAACCAGCGAACCTATTGGGTTCATTAACTTACTCAATAATGGGACAGAGCTAAGTCAACAGTCTGTGGTTGTCAATTATCAGATAAGTTTCAAAGCAAAGCAAATCAATGCAATCTACAGCAACAATAGTCATTTCATAAAAGGTCAGAAATGTGGGCCCTAAATCATCTTGTTCATGTTTAGGTCAAACATCCTTGGATTAAATTAAAATAGGAATTAGTTTTCATTATAAGAACAGGATCATATCTGTGCTCTGCATGATCATAAACTGATCATCTGGAAGGACAAAATAGCCTTTAAAAAACCTAAACAAAAGACTTTAATTCATTTACTTATTCATTGAATATTAAACCCAATTTTCTTTAGGCCTTTTCATGCTTGTGTAACTTTTTTCCTTTTTCTTTATAAATTTAAATCTAAAAATTGTTGCATGTGTCCGGTCAACCCATTTTACTTTGGTAAAGGTTTGATTGATTGATTGATTGATTGATTGATTGATTGATTGATTGATTGATTGATTGATTGATTGATTGATTTGTTCAACAGCCTCATGGTCCACACAAACATTAAAAACAAAGAAAGATGCATTATACACAACAACAAATAAAAAAATTGTACAAGACTTGCATAGCAGTGTTTCCACAAAGCCAAATGGTAGTGTAGTACACTGGCAGAAGAATGTGACATTACACAATTACATGCAAAAACAGCAACCCTAAAAGATGTATTGCACGGCAATATTGTCTCACTATTTATTTAATTGTTCAACAATGATTACACGTGGAATAAATAAAAGATGTTAACAGTTTTGCAGTGGCTTAGAGTCGATGATCTAAGTTAACTGATCTCCCAAATCCTGCTTATGGCTCTCCTCTGCGGCAACCTTGTGCTGGCTCTCTGTCGGGTCAGAAGCTGTGCCAGCTCGCCGTTTAAACAAGATGCTATCTCAGTGCTTTGCTATTGTAAAAATCCGCTGACCAATCTGACTTCCCTATTTGTCTTGCAAATGAGATGATGACTTATGAATGGCTCTGATGAAGCCTTTTTAATGCAGTCAAGTGGGCTGCAGGGATGTGCGGGTGTCTGTCTCCTGATGCCAGCTGGCACAGTGTTACTTCAGTGGCTCTCCTTGTCTTCCTGAAACTGTGTTTGCGTGGATGTGTGTGTGCCCACACATAACCCAGCGTCGCATCCCTGTTTTTAGAATTAATTCAGTGAACCCCTATAAACACAGCTGTATGTGGTTTATCTGCAGCCGGTGGGGATGCAGGGATCACCCCACAGTTGTGCACTGTTCCTGTGGATCCTCCTGGCACACATTGACTGTCACACACAAAACAGGCATTCATCTCTTTCAGTGTATCCCTCCCTATATACACATCCCCGTGCTGTAATTTACAAGTCGTTGCTATTCGAGGGATTATGATATTTATGAGGTGCTGGTGGTGGTAATGCCACATTTAGGGTGTCCATCTTCATAAAGGTATCTTCCCCTCCTGCTTTTCTTTGATGAAGCTTTGGCTCCTCTTGGTTAAAAAAATATAAAACACCGAAAAACCAAAATTGATAGTTTTACACAAATCCACTTGATTTTGTAGAAAATCTATCAGTCTTTCTCTAAACTAATAAAATATGCACTGTCTAGACACAATGACTGACAGTGATATCTCATTGGTTTAGACCGTAAATAGGTTTTCAGCTCTCAATCTATGTTGGAAGTTACTGGATAGTGAATTGTATTGAAGCTGACAATCCTAGATATCTAGGATGTGTGTATGAGTCAGTGCATGACAATGGATGAACTGGTGTGTTGATTGTGTCACCCAGTCATATAATTAGTTAGTTTACATATTGATGGCTTACTGCTTTCTGTGTAAATGGGTGCACTTGCTTGTTGCAGGCTTATAATGTCGCCTGAATGTTTATTCATCCATGTATCATCAGCCTCCCCATCAAGCTAGCAGCTGCCTGTCTGTCTGTCCATAAAGCTGTGTCCATGTGTGTGTGTGTGTGTGTGTGCATAGACCGTCCAGGCCATGGCCAGGTGATTCAGTGTTTTGCCAGCTATTTCTCCAGAGAGCCAATCTCATGTCCATGGAGATCCAGACAAAGCCACCCTGACCATGCTTCTGCAGCTTCTCCCTGCAGAATTAAACTCCTCCATTGGGATAAATTCTGCAGATGGTTGGGGGAGGCGTCACTGGGGGCAAAGAACAACAGCAACCAAAGATAAAATGATAATAGAATGGTTAACAAAAGTCTCAAGCTTCTTCTACCAAGCATAAAAGTTGTGCGGTATAAAGAAACTTATAGAAATGACATAATAGGTGGTTGCTGAAGCTGTGGGTGCTTTCAACTGCTTAGATGACAGAAGGAATAATTGTCATTAACAGAATGTAGTGTCATTCTAAAAATGAATGCTCAAAAGATATTAGAGCAATCCTAACATTCAATATTTAAACAAATTCTGAATGCAATGGTAATTTATAAGATCTTCTGAACTGTGCTTTACTCTGCGGGTGTTTTTATTTTGTTCTTTGTCTTCTGGGAGTCACCTGCTGTCATGCATTTTTATCTCATGGTTTATGGGTTTCATATCTTCATTTTAGAGCTGCAGTGTTCTATACTTGTTTGGTTTTTCGTTTTTCAAAAGGTTTGTTTTTGTTAAGTTTCAGGATGCTTTTTTTCTTGCTCAGCTTTGGTTGCTGTTTTACATTCTGTCAAGAGATGAGGTTTCTCCACATTTTCAACATTAAAAATTAATGTGCATTGTTTGGCATTTATGTGATAGACCTAGTCATACTTGTCCTCTTCTGTGAAGTAAAAAGGTTTTCCATGGCATGCCTCCATTTAGCCCTCAACTAATTACCTTCAGGAGTTTTCTAATTATTTAATAAGAGTCCAGTTGGGATTCTTTTCTTTGGCAGAGCAGGGAAGTTGGTCAGAGTTGATGAGAAGACGAGTGACGCTACATCAGAGGAATTCCTGAAAGAAAACTTGTTCAAGAGACAAAGACTCACCTTCCAACAGGACAATGGTCCGGTCAAAGTCCGGACCTGAATCCAATTGAGAATCTGTGGCAAGATTTAAAATATTACATGACAGAAAATCTTATTAAACCCTTACTGACTTTGAGTTACTTCACCAAAAACATAAAAACAAATAAAAATTTTAAAAAAGGGCAACATTTTACTATCTCTCTCATAAAAACATTTCTAAGGACTTGATGCTCTAATTACAGTGAAATGTTGCTCAACAAAGTAATGATTTCAGAAGAATGGAAAGAAATACTCTGCACTTTTCAGATCGAATGCGTAATTTTCCCTTGAATTCCCAGTTATGTTTTTCATTGTTCTGATTTTATATATACCATACATATACATGGCATTTATATCAAAAAAGCTCTCATTAAAATACCATGAGTTTTGTATAAGCAAAAAAATTGTAAAAAGAGTTAAAGAGGAATTAATATATTCCTGCCCAACTCTGCAATGATGAAATTGGCTTGTGCTGTTTCTGCTTCACAACCATTTTGTCTTTATTTGTTCCTGTGAGGTTCGTTTCATCATGTTCCCCTTTCCACGCCACCGCTTTTACTCAGCGAATCTCTGGACAACCTGCAACAGCAGCTTCTACGGTTTGTGTTGTCTTCTAGCAAATCAACTATTACATTTATTTCATCCATCTGCTTCCTGACTTGGGGTCTGCACTTGGCTCTTTCAACCTTAGCAAATTTGCATGGCAAAACAAATCCTAAACGTGTGAAATCCGAGACAGCTGGGCCAAAACTATTTGAAACAGTGGCAGCGAGGCAGCTTCAGAAACTAAAAGCGACAGATAACTCTTTGCTTGATTTGTCCTGCAAAACTCTTTTCTGTTGCCAACGAGATGAAAACAACAGCTTTGTCTTTTTAACAAAGAATGGGAGACAGAGAAAGAATGGGAGACAAGCGTAAGACTGTGCTTGTGTTTCTTTCGTCTATCCTTTCTGTTTCTTCCACACAAGGAAACCACGCACACAAGAGTCAGTCAGCACTTCTGGGAATCCACCACTGTGGTTAGTAGATGTTACTCATCTATCAGCAGTATTTTACACCAGTTTGACCAGAAGCTTTCAGCATAGCATCGGCTGCATATTACACCTCACCGCAAATCCTTTCTCTTTCCCTTCGGAGTGCACTCACTGGCAAATTATTTTTGATTAATTGTTTTTTATATCCTGCATTCATGTTCATTTTCTTAAGGTCCAGGTTTTGACGTTCACGTCTTAAGGCTCACATCAAGGAACATTTTACCTGAAAAGTGTCCCAAGCCAGTTTTCAGACACAAACATGTGAGAAATTAGACAATTGGAATTGCGGCTTAATTGTGAATGAACTCTGAGGGAGACAAAGTTCCATTTGATTTGGGAATTGGATCAGTTCAAAGTTATTTCCATTGTTGCGTTTTTATTTGCTGTAAGCAGAAAATCATCACAATTAACAGAAATAAAAGCTTGGAAAATCAGTCTGCTTGTAATTAATCTCTATAATGCGTCGCACTAAGCGAATTACATTACCGAAATAAATCACTTTTCAATGGTATTCAAAGTTTCTGAATATGAATGTGCGTGTGCAGAAAGAGCAGATGAGAACAAATTTCTGGTTGGGATGTCAGCTTATAAACTCTGTGAGAAACTTCACGCTAGAACCTTCAAAGCAAAAACAGCAAGGAGCGTTGTCGCATTGGAGGCAAAAAGACTGAAAGGTCAGTATATGTTACTAAACAGAAAAGCTAAACCTAGCCTTCAAGGTATTCAACAAACCTTTATTGAGAATCTTGCAGAAAATAAAGCAACTTTACAGCAAACTTACAAGACTATTTGAAATATTTTAGGCAGGTAGTTTTTCCCAAACACTGATGTTCTCCTGTATTAATAGCTTCTGCCTTCCCACATAATACCAGACTGACTTGCTAATGTTCCCATCAGGCTCTGTGGGAGTGCACCTGTCATAAGTTTTAGTTCTTATATCTTCTGTATGAAACATACTGTATAGTTTGGGATTGTTGTCTCATGCTGCAAAGTGAGCTCGAATGTGTTTTTGCAACTTGCTACGTGTCAAGCGTGCGCACACTGAACTCTGTTGAAAATGCATTTCATTACGGCTCTATACATTCTTGACATTAAGTCTTCATTCAGTCCTTAATAGATAATGCGCTGTGAGTGCCATTAACAAGAACAGACAAGAGAAATAGGAAGGCAAAACAACGTGCTGCATCCAAATGTCGTTTCCAGCGTTAATTGATTGAACATGGAGGAAGTGCATTTACATTTCAAATTGAACATTGTCTTCCGAATCAGTCACAAGAGCATTAAATGGTGTAATTATGCATGTGTGAATCCGTGTCATAAACACTCAGGGCCATTCCACTCTGTAAGAAAGTGGGGTATGTGTTACCACAGCAATGAGTGACAGACTGAAACATGCACATTTTTCATGGAGGTGTATAGAGCAGAGACTGCTGTACTTTAACAAACATTGGCTCTGACTGCTCTGGCATGGGAACAAAACGCTACACCTGATGCACTTGACTATTTATTTTCCACCAAAGCTACACAAGTATGGCAGAATTTTATATTTCTCAATCCCCTAAGCTCAAGATAAGACCTCACATGTCCTTGATTTAAAAAAGGACTATATATATAGTCAATGCTACAAAAAGATATACATATACATGCCTTGCCTTCATGTAAAACATTTATTGCTCAAGGTTGTTGTTTACTTTTGCGGTCACGGTTACCAAAGAAATCCTCTTTAATGCTTTTGTCCAGGCTCCACCTTGCCTTTGATAATCCTTCATACTGTAGATAAAGTAATACTTTCTGATCCCGTTCCGAGATATTTGTAGAATAAGAAATAACGGTAGGAGAAAAACAATTTTCTATCTATTTTAAAGTCTTGAGTCGTTTCAGTCGATCCAAAGTGACAGCATTTGTTGAATAGAAATCAAGCAAATTACTTCACTGTAGCATAAAACAAATTGCTGTTAGGAATTAGCTTGCAGTGAGAGATGAGTAACTGTAGAAAACAGCGGAATAACATTTTAATTTAGAAATGTGTCACCAAAAAAAAAAAGGTGCGAAATCAGCTTCATTAGCCATAATTCACTGCAGAAGGAATTATGTAAACTAAGCTGGAGAAACCCATAACTATGAAAAGCGACACCAGCAGGTCAGTTGGGAACATCTGATTGTGCTGCTGCTGCATTCAACCAACAACATGCAGGTATAAACACCTACACAGGTGACACACATTCATTCCAGCAGCTGCAGAAGCATAGAAATTGTTGTGTTTATTGTTATGATTGAAAATTAATGCCATATAAAGTACTGCAACAGAAAGCTCTAAAGATGAGCCGGGACTATAGATAGCCACAAATAAAGCTATAAAATATCAAAACATAGACTTTATGAAAACCTAACATCTGTCTATGAGCTCAAACTTTGTTGCCTCTCGGTTTCTGTTGCACATTCGAGGAATATTCACTTTATCCTGCAACATATGGTGTCATCAAACAGCAGACCTGAGCTCACTTCCTACACGTCATCCGCCCACCTGCACTTACAACATCTGGTGTGGCCTGTTGGTGCTGGAGATCTTTCTAAAATGATAAGCAGTGTTTATACATGCAAGGATGACGAGCCAAAAAGCTACAACTCTGAACTGAACTCAGATGAGTCAGCACTAAGTTTTCAATGTGCGGCAAAGAAAAGCAAGCCATGCAGTCAACTAAGAGATATTTGTTTCATCGACTTTCGTGTTTAAAAAAAACGAAACATTTTTACGTGTTTTGTTGCAAATCAAACCTTAGAATTGCTGATCAAGCAATCAATAGTTTGATCAAGCAACTCAAAATTGGTTTAAAGTGATTTATCGTCCAACAGTGTGACACTTCCACATTTTGTGCTTTAAAAGTACGTGATCAGGTACAATCGGGTTAAAATGATTAGTTGTCGTCTGACTAAAAATAAAGACTCAAATCTGAATAATGATTTTATTAATCTTTTAATCTGGACAGCAAAATTCATCTGTGAAATTAAAGCTGTGCAGAGAAATTAGCTGGTGGTTGAAAGAGAACAATTTCAGCTGTATCTGCTTAATGCCAACATCGTATGTCATTTATGATTGATATCTAATATGGAATCTGAGACAGTAGTTTATCACCTCACCTCAACATTAGAGCATTACGATACAGCGAGGCAGTTGGGGAAATGACTGCTGAGAAAGAGTGCTGTTCTTTCTCAGCAGTCCATCTCCACACAAAGCATACATTATGCCATATCTTGCAGACCATGTTCAGATTTGCCTTCTGCATAAACACCATGTGCACGCAAACAGGCCAGAGACGAAGCGGATGAAGGGGGAGGCTTCAGCGGGCTGACAAGCAGAAGATTAATCCATCTTTCCCAGCCAGTCACTCCCATTCCCTGCCCTCCTCCCGTTTCTTCTTCCAGCCTCATTGTTTTCAATAAAGTGTCAAGACTGGCCATTTTATAATCACATTTGCGACTTGGGATCTGGGATTCAGATGCAATCAATGTCTATTAGAATCACTGTGTTATTGATTGAAAGTGGAGAAATGGTGTGAGCCATCGCTCCCATATTCATCCTCACGCATCTTCCTCGTTTATGTGGGACACGTATTTACTGAGTGCAAAGCTGGGTGCATTCCTTTAGCCACTCATTTTAAAGCTACAACAGAAGTATAAATGAGAGGGTAAAGGCAGAACTAAAACGCACCTGCTTTTAGAGTTCAGGATGAAAATGTGGTTCATTTCAGAGTATCGTAAAACAATTAAGAAGTAAAAGGAAAGCCTGTGACACATATGATACAGTTTCACTTGTAAATGCCACATGTCAATAAACGTGATCCTATGTTTTTGTAAGACAAAAAAGAAGTCCAATGCCAAACATCTTTACCAATACGCTCTTTGAAGGTCACATCCACTTTCTGTTGAAACTACACCATTTTTATAGGATCAAAAGCAGCCTCTCACATTACATATTTACGTGAAGATCTTTGTATTTTTCAGCAATATGGTGACGTTAGAGCAATGCCTGCCAGCCTGATCAAAGGAAGCGTCTCCAAACGGTGGCTACTGCAGATCCACTTCACATCTTCCACATGTTGGTTCTTTGTCTTACACCTGCTCTCTGTTTGCTGATATAGTCTCCCAACATTTTAAGGTATTTGTGGATTACTATGAGGAATGAAGAGAGAGAGAAAGAGAGAGGAAAGAGAAAAAAAAGCATAGAGCTTTGTCATCATCACTCACCTTCAGGCACCTTTCAGGAATAGACTTTAATTTTCCGGAGAGCCAGTTTTTGGGGACACAATGAAAAAGAAAACAAGGCTCAGGGTCTGCAGCCATCTGCCCGGACCGGTTGGGGTGAGAAGAGACAGGAAGTAGCAGATGTTCGATCCATTTGGTTTCACTTGGAGGAAGTGTGTGCTTCAGCAGATGTGGTCATTAGAAAGAAAGAAAGAAAGAAAGAAAGAAAGAAAGAAGGAAAGAAAGAAAGAAAGAAAGAAAGAAAGAAAGAAAGAAAGAAAGAAAGAAAGAAAGAAAGAAAGAAAGTCACCACTTAACAATTGCACGCACTTACCTAAAAGGCTTAGAGGACTGTTTGAAAGAAATA